>JBAMBQ010004915.1:0-45246 GCA_037044495.1 Stegana nigrithorax
GCACAAATTGAGCAAATCGGCAGAAAAAACAGAATTGTTACATATTGCGCTGGGAGAATACATCTTAAAACACAACACAACGTTGCGCGCGATCAAACAAAACAATACAGAACACGCACACAGTAATAGATTAGCAGAGTGCCCGGACGGCAACAGCGTACATCAGAAGCAATAAACGAGCAACAGTGTCAGCGATGAACAACCTCAGCACAACAAATACAAACGGCGCTGCAACAACAACAACGACTGCTGCAGCGGCTACAGCGAGTACTACAATATCGGCTGCCGCTACTGCGGCCACAACAACCACAAGTGGACGTCCTTCGCCGTTGGCCGGCGTTGGTGCAATCGGATTTTTAGGCGATGAGGTTGGCGGCGATGGCAGTTCGCGGCGCCAGGCGACGCGAGTCTTCAAAAAGACATTAAAATACAAGTATGAACTAGATGTTTGCATAACTAATTTTGAATACAAAAGTCGAAACGAATCAGTTGGCTTTTTTTTGTTTTTAATAAACATTATACAAATATCAAAGAACGTTCAAATTCAAATGAAGGAATAAGAATGAGCATTCTAATGAATTTGGATGAATAAGTAAACCAAAAAGAACTAGAAGGGCTGTTGCTGTAGTCGTGCGCACCCGACTATATAGCTATATGTTATAATAACACGATATTTTTCATATTCAGATATATGATTAGATATTACCTATCGAAAAAAAAATAAACTCGTTATGCCTATTGATTAGTAGTCTTCATGCCATATTTGGTGGTTGTAGGTCTTATCGTTTCCGAAATCCGTGCGTTCGTACAGACGGAGAGACGGACATGGTTAGATCGATTTGCATTCCGATGCTGATCAAGAATATATATACTTTGTGGGGTCTGCCACACCTCTTTCTGCCTGTTACATACATTTGCATATTTTTAATATACTACTGTTTTTTTGTACAAGGTATACAAATAGTATTTAAGTAGACTTACTCTCGCCTCCTCGGTTTCACGGTTCATACCCAACAGCGGTTGGCACTCGGTGGCATTGTAATGGTAAATCATTATGCAAGTTTGATAAAGCACTTGATTTTGATATACCGCCCCTAAAAAAGTAAATAAGAGACAAAGCATATACATATGTAGATTAATAAATCATTGAAACCAAGCTAAAACTTATTCTCAGAAAAAAGAAAAAAATATTTTCATATCCTTTTAAAACTCACCTATTAAGTAACGTGCAAAGAAAATTAGGAAGACTGCAGGTTCCAATATGAACCAACGACTACCGAAGTCATGACCACCGTTGTCGGTTGGCGCAGCCGCCTGTTCATCTGCGTTGTATTCGTTGTCATTCAACTGGTTGTTAGTGTCAGATGCATTGGTGCCATTGGTGGATATAGTAACATTATATTGCACAATTGGAGCAACGTCTACATTGCCCGCTTCGGCAGTGGCAATCAGTAAATCTTCTTCGTTGTCTAAGCGCATTGTATGATTATTACTTTTTGTAGTTTATGTTCTAAACAAAGAAAAGCAGCAATTCATTGTTTATTGCTGTCATTGCTTACGAATTTATTGATAAATTTTATTACATTCTCATTTCGTCGGAAAATATTACACCCGCTGAACCGTTCACAATAAACGACAAAGTAAAACTGAATCCAGCTGACTAATCAAATTAAATGTTGTTGTCATCATCATAATGTCGTTCATGGTGACGTTGTCAGAGAGAGAAGCGCGGTGCATCAGAATGAAATAGGAGGATTTTCGTGCTGTGGAAACTCTATTTTTTTCAACACCATTTAAACAGAAATGAATAACGTTAAAACGTAATTAACACTTATTGCAGCTACTGTAGTATTCTCTTTCAGGCTCATTGAAAATTTCGCGAGTAAATCGCCTCCGCTTTCCTTTTCGCCTTTTTCGCTCTCGAAAATTGCTCTCTCGCGATATGACGTCAGAAATATATCAGTGTATTCAACGATTAAATCATGAATTTTAGTGTTGAACATAACGTAAAAATGGAGAAATTTGTGTTGCATAATATTATAAAGTGAACAGGTTGCACGCCTATGGTTGCTGTCCGGAGATTTAAGAAACATTTTTTGTTCTTTTGGCGACAACAGGGCTCGAATCGTGACCATTAAGCGTTCGACCGCTGCTTTTCCTACTACCCCACACTATATATTAAAAAAAAACTGGACTTACAATAGGGTTATTCAGTCTTGATCCTTTGACTTTAAGCAATTGTGAACGAGCATATATTTGCCATCAATTCTGAACGGCCTTTCTTTATATCAATAAAATTAATAAGATACATATACATGTACGTTTGTTTGGGCCTTAACCAATTTAATTGTTTATTTTTGTGAAAATGTGCTTTCAGTTAAACAAGCTCTCATTATCAGTTTGAATTCACATTTACCACAGCATTAACTTCAAATGGCATATCTTTTTGCAAGTTAATTGTATTTGTCATCGTAATCATTGTGGACTCGGCACTAATCTGTACGGCTTCTTTAATTGATTTCAGTTCATTATTGCCCAGTATATTGCTGGAAGGTATTCTGAGTAGCGACTTCAACTTTGTTGCTTGAAATTTTTGCTGTAAAAGTTAAAAGAGAGCAAATTTTGTTGCAGGTAAACGGAGAAGGTAAACCAATAAGTAAATGCTTATACAATACTTGCGTAAGGACAAAGCTTTTAATTAAGATATCCGTGCACTGCACGCAAATAATTTTGCAAATTCTATCACATTAGAAATGCAATGTTACAACTCAAAAAAACAATAAAATAAATTAAATAATAACAATACAGTGAGCATGATTTTATGAAGTGCCACCACTTACCGCGTAAAATCAACATTTGCTTACTTAACTTACTTCTGTTGACAGCGACAATTCCTGTGAGCAACTCATGAAGCGATTATATTGCTCGCTTGCTAGTGCGAATCGCCCAGATTCATAGCAAAACAATGCAAAATTCAAATGTACTAGCGGATTTCGCGTTGCAGTATTTTGTGCGATGCCAATGTGACTTGCACGTTCAAACGATGTGTAAGCATTCTCCATATCGTCTAATTTGCGTAGACACACTGTGCAGAACACGAAAGAACAAACAATGAAGTAAATTTTTATATTTTTTCTTTTTTGTTCTTTTTTGTTTTTGAATGAGTGAAATTTGACGACGTGGCAACTTGGACTGCTTAATATAAGTGTTTAGGAAGAAAGTGTATTTACATTAGAAAAAAATAATTATAACTAGAAAGGCAGGGTGATAGTCGGGCGTAACCGACTATAGAAAACCCTGTACCCAATCCAAAACAGAAATTTTTTTTTTGCTTCAATATTTTGTATTCATTATGTAGATATCTCAAGAAAAAAAAATTTTTTTTTGGTTAAAGCCATTTTTCGGCTGATCGTTTCTATGACAGCTATATGTTATAGTAAACCGATATTTATTATATTCAGGAATATGATTGGGTATTACTTAAGATTATAAAATCCAAAATTTAGTAACGATTTCTTTATAAACAAAAAAGTTTTTCTCAGTAAATGTTGTTTTTCGGCCGATCGTTCCTATGGCAGCTATATGATATAGTAACCGATGTACATAATATTTAGATATGTGATTGGACATTAACTAGAACGATTAAGTTATAGATAGAAAACAAAAATAATAACGAAAAAGAAAAAAAATCGAATAAAAGAATTAAATACTAGTTATATTTATTAACAATTGTGGTTTATTTTACTCCAAAATGAATGTGTCTATTACCGGATTATTTTCCTTTCTATTTTTATTTTCATATTTTTTTTTTCTTTTGTGAACTTTTTGCAATTGCAATTATTTTGACTTACTGCCTAGAAGCATATAGCACTCAGAATTGTCTTTGCGTAAGTTAACGACTGCGGCGAGCGTATGAAACGCGCTGGCATATTGTTGAGCTGAAGAAAAAAGAAAGAATATTATAAAGAAGTACAGTTTTTCATTTCGGGGTAAAAAGTTCGGATAATTTAATAATGTCATAGATCAAAATTCATGATTTCAGATAGCTGGTCAGTCAATATTGCCAAATGCATGCTGTAATTGCTGTTAATGTTTTATTCAATTTAGGTGTGATCGTGCAGCCGTAGTGAACCAAAATGGCGAACGGCAATAAAATAAATAATGCGCGGAGAAAAGGAATTTTATATCTGTATTATCAGGGTTAACCGATCCAAAATATTAATGAAATGTCAAACATAAAACATTAACCTGAATTTATGTAAATTCTTGGTTAACCAATTTTGATAGTATATAAATAAAAAAAAAGTTAGTTCACACGGTTTGAAAAAGCGCACACATTAGTTAAATAGTAGCATTAAGTGGCATTTCAGTCAATACTGATAGCCCAAAGTTATATACTTACTTGTAATGTAAATTAAACTTAAATTGTACAGCACATTGTAGTTAAAAGGCGAAAGCCAAATTGACTTGCGCAAAGATGAAACCGCCTGTGAAATTTATAAATATACGTCATAAAAAATAATATATAGTCGAACTTCTCTATAACGAATTCGCATGAGATACGAAAATCACTTGACTAATAAAGATTCCAGACCATTGGGGATTCTAACTCTAAAATTTGTTTTTTATAAAGAAAAGTTCGATGTATGGAAATTCATTATGAGCAGGTCAAAATAATTTAAATGTAGAATGAAAAATGGGTATACTTAAAATCAATTCGTTGAAGGGAAACCTTCATTATAAAGAAATTCGTTATAGAGGAGTTTGACTGTATCATAAAAATTATTTTAATTAACTTTGAAAAGCTATTAAATGTAATATTGTTTACATTTATTTATAAGAAGTTAATGTTAACTTACCAGAATAAACTTCTGCTTTTTAAAAAAGCATAAGCCTATATTATTCCACAATTCAGCAATTTCTGGCTCAGAATCAACAATTTTTTTGTATTTTGCCAATGCACTGTCTATATCGTTACGTGACTGAAATGTCAAATGCCAGATGCTTACTTTTTATCCTTCCTCCTGCTACTACTCAAAGTGCAATTACCTGTAAAATGGCTCCAAATGCCAATAAACCCTTCTGGCATTTTCTATCGATATTTATTGCTTCCAATAAGCGATCGTATGCCTTTTGTGTCTGATTTGTTTTCAAATATAGAATACTAATTTCGTTTAAAACTTCGGAATTTTCTGGAGTGATTCTTAAGCATAAAATTACATAAGGTAAAACATGATCATAACTTTGTTAAACTATTCAACATATTTATGTATACTCACTGCAAGCAATTCTCGAGTACGTCAATTGCCTTTAGGTAGTCCTTTTCCAAGCGACAGAATGCTGCTAGCCGTAAAAAACTTTCAATTTTCTTACCACAGTTAACAGCCTTCGCAAAATACTGCTTTGCTTCGGTTTGTTTTCTTTGTGTTGCATGTATATGCGTTAGTGAGGCAGCCGATCGATGCAACAGCTCGCCAATATAATGATAAACCTCGTGATCCTCACGTGACGATAATTGTTCAGCCTCGCGAAATATGTCCAGCGCTTGATTAAAGCGGCCCATAGTGTAGCTTTCATAAAAGAATTTCAAAAAAATTAAAACTCATTTATATGTAGTACATGAAAGCTGTGGCGTATCCTCATTGCGGCGATTATCAAAAGTTTCTTTAATTTCTTTTGAACTCATTATTTCGGTTGATTTCTACTTGGTTATACAGTAAGTCACAAAACTATTCGTTGCAAGGTAAAACAAGATTATATGTTGTTAATCGACCGCGTTTCTTACTTTAAAAAAAAAAAAAAGAATTAATAAATCTTGAACCGTTACAAAATTACAATAAAAAAAACTAAGTGATGATATATTTTAAACTTCGTAAGTATTCGTTGCAAATTAAATATTCTTATTTTTTTGTTTTCGTACGTTTTTATACCTTGTACCTAAAAAGGGTAAAGGGTGTAATAAAGTATGTATGTAACAGGCAGAAAGAGGCATGACAGATCCCATAAAGTGTATAAATTCTTGATCAGCATCGAAATGTGAGTCGATCTAACCATATCCATCTGTCTGTATGAAAGCACGGATCTCAGAAGCTTTTTTTCTAATAAGCCATGAACATTTTTCCGCTTATAAAATAACCTGGTTAGAAACTAGAAAGGCAGGGCTATAGTTGGGTACGCCCGAAAACCCTGTACCCAATCAAAAACTGAATATATTCTTTTGTTGCTTTAATATTTTGTATTCATTATGTAATACCTTAAGAAAAAACTAGAAAGACAGGGCTATAGTCGGGCGTAACCGACTATAGAAAACCCTGTACCCAATCCAAAACTGAATATACTTTTTTGTTGCTTTAATATTTTGTTATCATTACCTATGTATATCTCAAGAAAAACCAATTTTTTTTAGTAAAAACCATTTTTCGGCCGATCGTTCCTATGGCAGCTTTAAGTTATAGTAAACCGATATTTATAGTATTCGGGAATATGATTGGATATTACTTAAAATCATGAAATCTAAAATTTAATAATGATATCTTAAAAAACCAAAAAGTTTTTCTTAGTAAATGTTGGTTTTCGGCCGATCGTTCCTATGGCAGCTATATGTTAAAAGTCGAATATCGAAAAAAAAACAATAAATTCGTTATGCCGGGCGAAACTTCGTGCCAAATTTGGTGATTATTGGTCTAACCGTTTCCGAGATCCGTGCGTTCATACGGACAGACGGACATGGCTAGATCGACTCGCCTTTCGATGCTGATCAAGAATATATATACTTTATGGGGTCTGCCACGCCTCCTTCTGACCGTTACATACATTTCCACAACTTTAATATACCCTTTTTACCATTTTTTGGTACAGGGTATAGAAACATATATATTGCTGTTGTTCTATAAGAAAAACATGCAATTGTTCTTGATATACCTTGCAACAAATAGTTTTACGACTTACTCTACTTACTAATATACATGTTTATGTACCCTAAAATCTCTTAAACCGTGATACGTCACACAACCTTCCTTATCGATGTTGCAACAAAAGTACGTGTAAAAGCATTAAAAAATGACAAGATTAACTTATCAGAGTGTCTGTCTGTTTCCGCAAATTTTTTTTCTGCCCCTTTACCAGTTTTTATGATTGTATGACGTAGTAAACTTACAGTGTTTTGCCAATTTCTTTGAAGGTTTCGATGTTCTGGGAATTGAGTTCGATGGATTTTTGTAAACTGCGTAAGGCATCAATGGTTTCGCCTTCATCGCGGTCAATTAAACCCTATCGGTACAAATATGTTACACATTAGTATTAACTTAAACGAATTCTTTGCAAAATTAATGCTTAGTACCAATTGACTGAGCAGAGCAAGAGATTTTACAAGATCTTACCTTAACATAGTACAAATATTCCGGATTTAAATGTCGATACAGTTCCCTTACTATAAGACGTCTGCAGCGCAGAAAGTCACGACGTGCAAAATAAATATACAACAACCAATCTATATTCGCGTCGCTTGGCGTGATCGGCACTAGTTAGCATAATTTTAGTTGTTTTTTTTTTTTGTACATTTTTTTTGGTTTATTTACATGTACATTCCATTCGTTGTGCATCGGTGAATAAAATTTAATTATGTTTTTAGTACAAATTATTCATTTTACAAACAATTTATGTGCACCTGGTTTTACTACCTCCAAGCTAGGTAATTTTTTACTTATGCCGCTGCAAATAAACTCATCCATTTTCGATACTTGACTATCTAAAGAAAATTATGTATGGCTCGTTGTTATACCAATATATTTAGTTAATTTTTAGAGACATATAACGCCTACAACTTGACCTGCACTGAAAAGTAAAGAAAAGCTTTTTCTTCTATGACCAAAACAAAGTGGTTGCCATGGATTGCATTACAGCATATATTGTCTTATTTTGAGTTAAATACAAATTAACACTTATAACTGAATTTTGTTTGTACATGCCTTACTACTAATGCCTTTTTTCGGTTACATTCGTACTTATTTTTGTCGCTTTTCGCAAGTATTGTGGTATCAAGCTACCAAACAACAGAACATTCGAAACAAGACCTAGCGGTTGTTCCAAAGCTACGACCGATAAAAACCAATGGCGACCATTGCTCTGCGCAAAACACGATTGCACCCGAATGACCATCGGGTCTGTTCTCCGACGCTCGGTAGCTGCTTTCCCAAGCTTTGCTCTCTACTAGCGGCAAAAATTTTGCCGCGCGACTAAAATCTTAAAAAACATTTTCAAAAGAAAAACCACTTAATGTTTAATGAAGTTTTTTTGGTTTGTACTCGCCTTAATACAAACAAGGTAGAGTAGATAGGAAATATCGATTCTAGACCAAAAATGTGAAGCAGTGAGTGAGATAGAAGAAGTCGATTATTTTCGTGAACACACAGCATCGGAAAGCGAGTATATGTATTTAAAATGACCATCAGCTTTTTTGATGCAGAAAAAAAAATCAGTTTTATAGAGCGTAATTTCTGCTTACAAACTTTATTTTTATTCATATAGGGTGATTTAAAAAATATTCGTTTTTAACTCTAGATAGGGACATTTCAGGCTACATTTTTTGTGAAGACAGTTTTGTAATTCTTGCTTTTTGATGTGAAACATCTTTTCGCTCACTAGGGTGAAATTTTATTAAGGTCTGACGTGAGATCTAAATCTAACGACAACATTTGATACAACTGCGCTAGATTCAGAGCTAAATCTAACAGCGTGAGATCTATCGATGTTGTATCAAATGTTTCTATCAATAAATATATAATTATGCAACGGCGAATTGCAAGCATTTAACTCTTGCGGGGGGGTCTCTTGAGAATGTATTGAAATTGCAATCGCAAATTTTTGTAAAACAAAATGCACATAATACATTTTAAGCGAAGTGTTTCCAATGCAGAGTATAGCGTAATGGGTAGAGCGTAGGAATTAGCACTCTAACGATCGCTATAGAAGCCCGGCTATCAGCGAAAATGTATTTTTTTTTTTTATTTCAACAAAAGGTGTAGGGTAGAGGTTTGAGCCGTGCCGTCGGCGAGAATTTTTTTTTTTTCGATATATCCCATTTTTAATTTTTTTAAATTGTGGTTATCCATATTACTCCCTAAAATTCTCTTTACACTTTCAAAACACTACACTGTCAAAGAAGGAAAATAAATGTATATGTACAAATTACCTAATTCCGTAATTGCTGAAGGACAGGAAATCAATTTGAACAAATGGCAACAAAAAAAAATTTAAAACAATAATTTGTAGAAATGGAATTTCGCAAAAGCGAACTAATTAATATATTTAATTTGTTTTCATGCCTAAGGTGGACAGGGTACCTTAGTTTTACAATTTATATTTAAATGTTTTTTTTTTACTATTTGCATAAAATCGCGTTAAATCATTTTAATATAAAGAAATTTATTTTCTGAATAAATTTTTTTTTTTAACCTGATATACCCATTCAATCGTTAAGTCTTAAATATTATTATTTACGTAATTTGTATAAGATATGGCACCTCCTAACCAAAAATGCGTGTATTCTGTTGGCATTTTAATCCGAGAAACTATCGCTCCAATATGTTGTTGTTAATGGAGCTACTGATTTAAATAGATCCTTTCCAAGCGTAATAGCTTGAAAGTCTGTTTTTTTTTTTATTTTTGACTCACATTCTTCCATTCTGTGCTGCCTTAGTCGCGTGTCTGAGTTGAATGAACGCCGGCATTTTTTGCAATCGTACATCAGTTTCGCGTCACTGTGGTTCTGCATCATATGACGGCGTAACTCAGTGCGATTCTTCAATAATCTATTGCATTTAGGGCATGCATCATGTTTGGCACGATGCGACAGATATGCTCGATTGATTTTAAACGATTTGCTGCAAACTTCACACGTTAGATCGGATCGAATGTGTTGTACATAGGAATTAAAAGTGTTGCGTTTTTTTTGTGATAACACTTGACGATGACTGATACCTTTGTCATCGTATTCACCTTTTATTGTTCGTGCCGTTGATGCTGTTGATGTCGCTTCCATTACCATTTTGCGGCGACTACGTCGACTAATCACACTCCGTGACGTGCGCTTTTTTTTACTACCGCTGATATCTGAGTCTTCCGATTCGGTATCTGGTGAAGATACCGCTTCATCAGAGACCTTAAATTCAACATCGTCGTTCAGTTCTTCTTCTTCAGATGGAGGATCGGAGTCCGGAGCGTCGATCACCACATAGCCTCTTGGGCGGCGAATTTTATTTTTACTTCGAGACAACTTTTTACGCAATTCGCGCTCGGTAAGCTCCAGTTGGACCTTCAGTTGTAAAGCAATAGTCACATTGTCAAGACAACTATTGCAAATGTACTGAGGCATATAGTCCTTAGTAGCTATCGACACACTTGGGCATATGGTCATAAGCATTTCAGCAGGAGTACTTTTTTCGATTTTATCAAATAGACTGACCAAGTCTTCGGCACTTGTGCACACGCGACACTGATTCTCATTGACAAATTCTTCTTTGTTAGCACCAGAACGTACCTCTCTACTGTGTGCCATTTCATTAGAACCATTCTCCAAAACTTCATCGCCTTTTTCAGAAATAGTTATATTATTTTTTGCGCCATCAGTTTGCTTATCAATATCATCGTCCATTTCTTCATCTTCGACTTCTGGCTCTAAACATTCGCCAGCAACCGCCGCCGTAGTTGCTTCTGCGAGTTTTCGCTCTTCAATATTTACATCATCGACGAGTTCATACTCAAGATACTCAGCTTCACCAATTTGGTCATCATTATTATTTGCCATGGGATCTTGCTATTGTTAAGTAACAGTATTAATTAGTGGCTTTGTTATTTTTAAACATTTAAAATAGAAGTTACCTCCAAAGAGTATTCGGCCTCATCAACACCGGTCTCGTCCGTCTCCGTAAACTCCAAACCATTTGTGTCGTTTGCAACTGCAAAAACTATTTGTTCACTGCACTGCGGCGTATATGTCTTCGCGTCAGCTTCCATTGTTTGTATTAAAATGGGATTTTAATAAATAACTGGTCCAAGTTCTTCGTGAATTACTTTTGCTGTTTATATGCAAGTACAATTTTTTATTCAAACGCTATCAACACCTTTTTGTATATTTTATTGTTAGCTTTATTGCAGTAATTTAATTGCTATAATTATTATCAATTAAGGCCAAAACAAATAAACAATTTAGTATTTGTTGACGACTCCTCGCTGTTGCGTCAAGTAGTCTCGGGCCTCGGGGCCAAATTGGTATTGTATGGAGGAGACTTCGCATAGGATCATCGTGTCACTCAAAATGAGTGAGTGAAAAGCAAGAGCAGAAATACTACAGTGCTGTGCAATAACACTGAACTCTGTGTGAAGCAGTCATGAACAACGTAAAACCGACCTTGATTTTGCTCACGTGAGCATACTCACGAACAAAAACACCCCGAATCTTCAAGAGTAAAAACATTTGAGCGCCCTGACAACCATGACGCAATGTTTATTTACGTTTTGTTGGCATGTGAGTGCAAGTCAGAAGAGAGGAGAGCTATCATGAGTGAGAAATGTTACTTTAGCCGTGAATTGTTACTAATTTAGCAGCAGCGTCACTTGTTGAGTGAAGTTGGCTGTGCTGCTGTCAGCTGACGTTCAATTTTAAGAATGCTCGCAACCATGATGTAAATAAAAAGAAAGGTGGTGCCAATTTGTGTCCCTGATCGGACCACTCTCATTAGAAGGCCGCCATTTTCTATTTGTGACGTAAGCTGATTTCAACATTTTTACGCCGCACAACACTATCATATATTTGGATACAGAGTTCCAATTTGTAAATAAAGAAATATGTTAATATTTTAAAAATGTTTGAGTTAAAATTTGTTGTTAAAAGGATTTTCGCACTATTAAATTGACGAAATATGTGCAGCTTTTCTGTTAACATTTATATGGCATAATATAATTCAACTGGTGTTATGTGTGTGAACTAAATTATGTTGATTGCTTTATTACCTGTTTAAATTTGCGATAACTTTCATATTCCACTTTCTGAAAATTCCATAAACCAAAGAAAAGTTGCTGTTTTGTTTGTCAACTTATAATTTTATTCAGTTTCTTGGATATCTTTCGCTACATCAATGAGCATTTGTAAATAATTTTTTACGATAAGTATTTCATCGCCGTTTGGACTTATATCCTTTTCATAATCATCAATACTGCTGGGTTCGCAATTGATGGCACAGTTCCTTGTTTCTGTTTCAGTTTTCGTGGTACTCCTAACAAAAAGAATTAATCCGTTGCACATTAATCAGTATATTCAATTAATTTGCAATCTGACTAAGGTCTCGTTGCAGTTTGCCAATTACATCTTCGTTGCGAAAATGATATTCGCATACAAAGAACAGGAAGTCTCATTCGTGCAGCTGAATGCAGTTCAGTAATTTGTCGGAAAGCGGTATTTTACTGCGCAAAATCAGTGCTGACAACCTAAAAAAACGATATTTTTCTGTGCAAAGTCTGGTAACATTGGCCATAGTTATTTGATTTCATTATCAGTTGCAGCAAAAGGAATTGAATTGTCTGCTTGAATTTGGATTATTAGGGTGATAATACCAGAAAACCCCAGTTTGCAACTCTGAAAGCACTTTTCTACGCAACATCCACCGAATCAGTTAAGATCAACTTGATCTGTCTGAGATCTCTTAATAGCAGCATGCAAGTGTTTTTGCAGTTAAATTACGCTTTAACTAGATTATGATCAATCTTTCAAATCACAAAATACTTCAGTAAGCCAAAAAAAACTAGACGACGGAGTCAGAGAGTTAAGTTATAACTAATTTAGAGCTCTTGATATTTGAAATCCTAGGCCTTTAATGTAGTTAATGTTAATTTGGTTTTTTTATAAGAACTACATTAAATTGGTTTTTGGATTAGTTTTCATCGATTTTTCTGGCGATTTTTCACTTTTAGCCATTTTTAGCTCCTTTTATTACCCTTCTTAGGCACTTTTTCTCGCTGAGTGTTGGCAAACAAAAAGGATGCCGTCCTACATCAGTTTAAAACCGATAAAAAGTAAAAAAGATTTTTCCAAAATTTTAGATTCCTCACGCAAGTCCTCAAAAAATGTGGAGCCAACACATTGCTTATAATGTTCGCACATTTTGTGCGATGGATTTTTATTTGTGTTTCACTATCTCCAAATTTTTCTGAGCAAATATGGCTCAAATGATCTGTTGAAGCTATTGCCGTATGTTGAGCAACTTAGCAACATTAGCTACTTGACTGCTTTGTAAAGTTGATTTTGTTTACCTGACCTACGGCACCAATAGCGTTTTGGTGACATTTTTTAACGGCATGTGCACGTATTTCAGAATTTTTGGCCACTAAACTGCATTTTCAGTAGCTGCAAAATAAGAGATATGTTCCTGTTACATCTTTGCATAAATCGTGAATTTTGAAACCAAACGTGCCGCACTAAATTTCTTTTGGCGTTAGACAAATAAAAGCAAAACAAAAAATCCTGGAAAACTCTTCATGCATCTTCTCAATCAAGGGAGAACACTACATAACTAACTGTAAATTATTGGAACTACCTTGTAATTCTTTCACCATGAATGTTGCGCATTGAAAAATGTTGCTATGCGATAATGAACCAAGGGCATGTCAAAAAAAAAGGCCGATGGCGCTTATGAACTCTATGCATTGCAATGTTTTCTCTAGGAAATAGCTATTCATGTACGTACATATATACATAGATGGTAGAATTCGATTTTTCAATCACTCAATTCACTAGCTGAAGGCGCAACATGTTGAGTTTATAATATGGTGAAACACAAATTTTTCCATTTTCATTGCACTTTCACATTATGTTCAACACTAAGATCTGTGATTTCAGCGTTGAATACACTGATTTCTTTGTGACGTCATAACGCGAAAAGGCAGTTCAGCGAACTGGCACTACGTTGTAAATTATTGTATTAAATTTATGGAATAAAAATTAACATGATGAAAATTTTGGTGATTTAATTGATAAAAATCACAAGTAGTTTTTTCAGCGGCTGTACGTAAATACATATGGCTATACATAAATATTTAATAAGTACGTATACATTTGTATAATATAATAAGTCTTCAAACATATTTGTATACACACATATATTGTCTATATATATGTATATATATACAAAGAAAAAAATGACTACATTACGAATAGGAACATTCGCTCAAAAAAAAGAATAGTAAATGTGTTAATATTTTTTATGTTGTTATAGTGTGTGAGAGTGAGGTGGAATAGCTTCGTGCTCTGCAAGCCCTATTCCTCGTCAACAACACTGAAGCAGTGGTGAGCAACGTAAAATCCAGCTTCGTGGGTCCGGTCCGACATAAGTCTGCCTAGAGTCATCACCGGCAATCGGACTCAATTTTACGACGTGGCAGCCCTAATAGTTTTAACCGCGCATTACCCCCACCGTTCTCCCAGCAATATACTAACTCCTACTCTCTCTCTCTTCTGGGAGAGTATTGCACTAAAATGTTGGGTCATCTTGCTTGCATGCTATTTTTAGTTATTATACTAATGGGAGCGAGAAACACGAATATGTGTATAATACATATATACTACTACAACATTATATATATATAACATTATGTTAATAATGCTTGAAGTTCTGTGTAACCTAACAGTGCTGCTTAAATTGTCAAATTTTTCACTTGCGAAATCGCACACACACTATTTGTGTGACCCACACATTTACAGGTGACGAAAATTTACAATGCCCGCAATACATATATGCACTTTTTTGCGAAGTAAGTTGCAAAAATTTCTCGCCCAGACCTGTATTTAGTCGATTTCTTCGTCGTCGAGACAAAACAAAACAATGTTGTTGTGTTTTTATTAAGAACACTCACTCAATTGCCTCAGTCATGTCTACGTCGACTTTATGTCGCCAGCGCACTTGCCGCAACCGTTTACCACAGAGTGAGCATAACAAGGCCCAGGTAATACAAAGCACATCATAAATTTAAATTCCGATGAGTTTTGGATTTACAATTAATATAGATTTAATTGAACTGAATACATAAAGCAACCTACTTTAGTTTTAGTTTTCATAACTGGAAAAATATCAATTTTATTTGAAGAGTTAAGTTAAGAGTAGTTTGGATAATTAATACGCCCCTCATAAAACGAAACAAAACATTGAGACGCACCTGGCTACAAATAAGCAACGAAACTATATGGAATGTAGTGTAAACGACAACCAACACGACGAAGCATTCGTCAGTGGCAATGACAACAACTACAACGATACCGAAAACACCAGCAACAAGCAAGACATAACAACCACAACGATCAACATCAAATGTTGTTTGGCTGCTCTCGCTGCAAGTGCCGCTGACGATCAACCTTTTTTATATGCCATAATGGTAGCCGCCGAACAGTTGAAAATCATATTCCGATCCGTTAAGTTGTGCAGGGAGAGAAGACCGACTCGAACCGCTTCGGAAGCGCACGTACGACCGCCTAAACGAGCAAGCCTATTGCACGAACAGTAAAAAAGAAGCGAACGACGCGTATTTATATTGCATATTGTTGAAGTCTAAATAAACAACAATAACAAGAAAAAAGTGAGCTTAAGTAACAAAGGCGATATTTAATTATGCAAATCGTACACAACCGCAACTAGTTTAAAATATATTAAATAATTTATTATTTAAATTAAAAGATGAAAATTAAAAGTTCTTTGCATTTATCAGTTAACAAAAAAAACATGTTTTAAAGGCAGCTGTTCGCAACTTATCGCACTTGTTTACTATTTGATTGTTACATTGTTAATAATGTGAAATAAAAAAAAAAATTGGTTTTAAAAATTAACCCACTCAACAAAATTGTAGACATTTAACAAGCGACATTATGCCAAATATGAATTTACAAAATCATCATAAAATGCTAAAAATAAGTTGCACAACAAGTACATCGGTAGCAGCAAAACAAATAGTGGATCTTACCAGCGCAACGGCGTGACAATCATTGTGGTCGAGAGGGGGAGTAAATATTATAAGTAAGTATAGTTATTTAGGTATGCTATAAAATATTCTAATTTACAATTAATGTTGAACGTTTTCGGAGAAGTTGGCATGCTAACACACATTCTGCCATGTTGGCAGGCTTTTGATTGCATCAAGACTCTTTAATTCCTGCTACAAACCGGGCTTTTTTTTTAACTTGTAACAATTCACAAGCTCTGACCATGTCACACATATTTGTATATACGTTAGAATGTCTACATGGCAGTGATAACTATCTGTTAAAACAATCTGTTGAAAATACATGTTAAACACACTTTAAAATATCATAATTTGATTCAAATATTTTGCGCCAAACGCGCTGGTTAGTACAACACAAAGGCCTCAAAGCGAATTATAGCAAAAATAAATTTAAACAAAACAAAATGCGCAAACCGTGTAGTGCTAGCAATTCATGTGCTTTGTATAAATATATATTATTGAGTGATTTAAAAAGTATCCGCATTTTTAACACTAAATGGTGTTGATACCCATATATCGTGCAACACTAATCCAATGGTGCCAAATACGAGTCACGTGTTTGAAAGGTGACATTTCAGACTACATTTTTGTTGTAATTCTTTGCTGGTGTAAAATGTTATATTGATTTGAAAATGAGTGAAATATTTAAAGAAATAAGCTATGTGATACTTTTTATTAACATAACTTATTTTATTAAAGAATCCAAATGCATTAGTTTAGGAAGAGAATCTGTTAAAATTTTTCATTAATACAGAAAAACAAAATCAAAAACAACAACAAATATAGCTAAAAGATATTTGAAAAGTCTATCGTGCTATCGTTCATTTGTGTCTGTCAGGGCAACCCCGTTAACAAAGGCAAAACAAAATACTTAGAAAACGTAGATGACGATGCCGAGAGAGAAAAAAAATTTGAGATTACGACAAGGGTCAATTGGCTGATCGTAAAACATATTAGAAGTGAAGCGTAGAAGAAGATTGTGCACGAACACACGCTGATTCGTGTGGCGCACATAGGCTCATGTTTTGTCGTTGCTACACTATTGTACCTTGATGTACCGAAGCAGAGCTAATGTAATCATTTATAAACCGGCTTAGTAAAGACAAAAACTGCAGCGAGTTCGTCATCAAACAAAACAAAACAAAACAAAAAGATTTATACTCACTAGGACATTAGCAATAGTAACTTGGATAAATTTTAAATTAATGTAAGTTTAATCTAGACGTATACATGAAAAAATAATGGAAAAGAAACTCAAGACTTTGAGGGATTCGATATTGCGTACTTTATAAAAATATGGTTCGCTTGATCTTTTTCAGCAAACAGTATGTTTATACCCTGTACCAAAAAATGGTAAAGGGTATATTAAAGTTGTGCAAATGTATGTAATAGGTAGAAGGAGGCAGACCCCACAAAGTATATATATTCTTGATCAGTATCGAAAGGCGAGTCGATCTAGACATGTCCGTCTGTCCGTTTGTCTGTCTGTCCGTATTAACGCACGGATCTCGGAAACTGTTAGACCTACAATCACCAAATTTGGTACGAAGACTCTTCTAATCCATAGGCATAACGAGTTTATTTTTTTTTTCGATTTTCAACCTATAATACATAGCTGCCATAGGAACGATCGGGTGAAAACCCATATTTAGTAACAAAAACCGCTTTGTTTTTCAAGATATCGTTACCAAATTTTGGATTTAATAGTTTTAGCTAATGTCAAATTACATATCTCAATATTTTAGATATAGGGGTACTATATCATATAGCTGTCAAAGGAACGATCGGCCGAAAAACAACATTTACTTAGAAAAACTTTTTTGTTTATAAAGATATCGTTACCAAATTTTGGATTCCATAATTCTAAGTAATATCCAATCATATTCCTGAATATAATAAATATCGGTTTACTATAACATATAGCTGCCATAGGAACAATCAGCCGAAAAAGGGTTTTTGCTAAAAAAAAATTTTATTTTCTTGAGATATCCTTACATAATGAATACAAAATATTGAAGCAACAAAAAAAATATTCAGTTTTGGATTGGGTACAGGGTTTTCTATAGTCGGTTACGCCCGACTATAGCCCTGCCTTTCTAGTTTATTTTGGTTTTCATTGAAAATTCTCGTTTTGTTTGTAATAGCTACGGTGTGTCAAGAATGAGTTTACACATTGAAAAAATATGTACAATTTTAATTTTCTTTCCGATAAAATGATTCTTCTTGATTAAGATCATAAGATCATTGCTTATGTCTTACTGATGGGGAAATGTAAAAATTTTAGTCATATTTTGAGATTATTTTGAGACAAAGACAGAAGATAAATCCTGTCTCACAATTCTGCTAACATTGCTTTGATTTCAAAGGCAGTAATTTATAACTAAACTGACTCTGGCTCTCCTTTTTTTAATGCTGTACAATAGCTTTGTTTTGTTGTAAGCTGCTACTAATAAGGGTGGGAATTTTAATTAATGTTTCAAAAACTCAGAGAGAAAATTGATGTGAATGTTGTTATTGTACACATTCCCACAGTAAGCTTGCAATATTAGTGACACACTCATATGTTTATTAGTAATGATTTCTATAGTTTTTATCGCAGAGATTTTCTAGTACACCGGTTTTTTTTAATCAAATTTTATAACTAACTGTACAACGAGCCTTATTGTTGTATATACTTATATTAGCTTATTTATTTACATGTTACATGTTACCCTTAATTTAATTTTTTACATGATCTTACATACTAGCATACTAATACTATAAGTTAGTCACTAGGTTGTTTCTATACCCTGGTTAGAAAAGCTGTACTCTTTTTTAGCATATTTTTATTAATTATAATTATTTACAATATTTAAAAACTAATTGTTAAAATAAGTGCAATTTCAATGCATAGGTAACAAAAAAAACTTAATTTTCCGACTGTCAAGAATGCATTTACAATAAAAATATGTAATGCTTTGTTTTATGTGCTCAAAAACCAGTTGCTCTATGTTACAAATTTCTCGATGTTATAAAAATGGCTGCAACAGTAAATTCGATGTATAGATCATTCACTGTGCTTCCCAAGTATTTAGGAAACAAAATGTCACTATATATATCGTTGATTCGCTATATATAGAATTTTAAAACTTTCTGTTACGCATATCAATTAAATTAAATACAGAAAAAAAGTAAAATAAACATACAATACATATGTATATATTTAGGAGATTCTTCAAAGTTGAAAATAACGACAAAAAAGGAAAGATCACAGTGAAAGAAGGAAAAATTCCCTTTGAGATCTTTTCTTCATTTTGTAAGAAGTCATTATTAAAATCGCATTATTCTGTGAAAAGTTATCTACGTTTAAAAATGAGTGGAAATTCGAAAAATTAACGTCATAATTTCATTTCTATTATAGAAAAGGTAAGAATGCGTCCCAGGCTACTGAAAAAATTTGTGAAGTTTACGGAGACGATGTGGATGCGAAGTGGTTTGCTCGTTGTTGATCTGATATATAAAAAAGAGAACAGTTTTTCTCCTCGGGGTTAAATAAGTGGATTATTTTATTTGTTTTATAGATTAAATCAAAGTCAAAATAATTATAATAATAAGAATGGTAGCAGGTAAACAAGAATTTGTGTTTGTAAAATCATCTCCGGGGATTTGAACCCGCGATTTATAATATTTCTGATACTTGCAGTCACACCACTGCGTAGCTTTGATACAATGATTAACAGTTTATCTATACATACATATGTATATAATAGATATCAGTGGTCGAAATTCAATCTTGCCTCCCTATATTTTTTATTCTTTCTTAATCCACTTTCCCGGGATGATCGATCAATCTCAAGTCAACTCTATAGCTTATTTTCTGTATTTTTTATGTGGAGCTCGTACACATATTCAATAATACTTGTTGGTACGAATGTGAGGAAAAAAAAAAACAACAGTATTTATTCATAAAATTTAACATTTGCTAGCGAACTTTATTACTTTAGCAAATAAAACTGGAAAGGCAGGGCTATAGTCGGGCGTAACCGACTATAGAAAACCCTGTACCCAATCCAAAACTGAATATATTTTTTTGTTGCTTTAATATTTTGTATTCATTTTTTGGCCGATCGTTCCTATGGCAGCTATACGTTATAGTAAACCAATATTTATCATATTCGGGAATATGATTGGATTTTAGTTCAAATCATTAAATCCAAAATCTGGTATCGATATCTTTATAAACAAAAAATTTTTTCTCAGTAAATGTTGTTTTTCGGCCGATCGTTCCTATGGCAGCTATATGATATAGTGAACCGATATACATGATATTGAGACATGAAATTGGACATTGGCTAAAACTATTAAATCCAAAATTTGGTAACGATATCTTGAAAAACAAAAGGGTTTTTGTTACTAAATGTGGGATTTCGGCCGATCGTTCCTATGGCAGCTATATGTTAAAGGTCGCATATCGGAAAAAAAACAATAAACTCGTTATGCCTATGGATTGGGCGAAACTTCGTGCCAAATTTGGTAATTATTGGTCTAACCGTTTCCGAGATCCGTGCGTTCATACGGACAGACGTACATACAGACGGATATGGCTAGATCGACTCGTCTAGATCGACTCGACGCTGATCAAGAATATATATACTTTATGGGGTCTGCCACGCCTCCTTTTTGTCGTTACATACATTTGCACAACTTTAATATACCTTTTACCAGTTTTTGGTACAGGGTATAAAAACACTAGTATACTGTTGCCGAGTTCCTCCGCTGCACGCAGTTACATTGTAATGTAGCTTATATCTTCATTTAAATGTTTATTATAAGATTCATTCAATGTCCTATTTGGATAGATTGTAAATAGTTTCGGATTAATAAAAAAAAAATTTTTAGTAATACTATACGTGCAGCGAAAGTGCTCGTCACCCATTTTAAATATAAATGTTTTTTATTATTTTAATTGTATTATTTTAATATGTTATAACTAAACTGTTGCTCTTGTGCTCTTCTTGTGTTTTGGAATAAATACATAAAGTCTAAAAATAACATAATTATTTACTTAGCCACACCGCAGCAGTTTAGTTGAAACATATAGTTATCTTGAGCTCTGATGTGTAAGGTTGAATGGTGATAAAGAATTTGTCTTCTGTCTTTTTCACACAAAAAAGGCAAAAATTGCTATTATATTTTTACAGTAAAACCTCTCATAAATGGACACCGGTGATCGTGATAGTTTTGTCCGGTTATGAGATCTGTCCGATTATGGGGATCGCACGTAATGGGATATTTTACTGTATATAAAATATCGCTGTTCCCAGCGGTAAGCATAAACTATGTCAAAAATGAATGTTGAAGAAGCAAGAAACGTGAAAAATCTATCTAAAGTAGTCGAAAACGATGATTTTAGTGTTATTAGATAAGGTTCTAAGCACATGAGCTCATAGACCTGTTAAATACGGATTCCCAAGTGCTTTTCTTAACTGTCTATAGTCGCAAAGAATTCTTCCACTTGGTTTGGTACAATTCGTGCGAAGCAAAAAAATATTTTGCTCCTTTTCATATTTCACTCTATGTGCACTCGCGAACGTTGGATTTATATTATAGTTCTTACTCTCACATGAACAATACGAAGCCATGCATGTGCACAATACTGTGCTTTCGTTTCTGTGAGAGATCACGCTACAACAGTCATGGTGTAAGAAATAGAAGTTGCCGGCAATTTTTCGCCGTTAAGTGGCAAATTCAAAAAGTCGGCCATTTTCTATTTTGGGTCTGGCTTCTAACTTTTACAACGCCTTAACTATTTTCTGCACCTAAATCTATTGTGCGGTAATTTTTGACATGCAGTTGATTAGTTGGCCCATAATTGATAATTTTGAAAATGCTAATACAATAATGAAAGTTTATTTAGGGAGATATGTTCAGTGACGTTCACTCTTATCTGATCAGAAAGCTCCCTTAGTTTCAGCAATTTATCAGCTTGTTTTGGATCTTTCGTTTTAATGAGTAGAGGTTTCAAATTATCGATAGCCACACCCTCGACTTTTGCCTCCTGGATTTTCTATTTGTAAGCCTGAAAAGTAATACAAAATTCAATTACTCAAAAAGACGATTAGCACAATTTTGTAAAGCAGAAAGAGCTATATCAAACGGATATTATACACTTTGTTAAACAACAAAAAATCGTTATCTCTACGAATTTATTACCCAATCCAATATACAATAGCAAAATAGCGAATATATTATGTTTAGGATAATTGAAAAACTGAACGGGTTTGCCTTTGCATCTATCTATCTGTCTTCTATCTATACATTCTATGTTCATCTATTCTATATAAATAAAAATATTCGTTTGTGTGTTTTTTATGGTTTGCTATACCGATTATCGATGGAACTTTGGTGAGTTGTATGCGCACCTGGGATTTCCGATTTCGGGCGGTGACACGCTGTTATTTGAAAAAAAAAATCATATTTCTAAAACTACTTGATGCAGATTGATTAAATTTGGTATATATGTATGTAAGGGGTACTATGATAAATAAAATATAAAATATGCGGTTATTGCTACTATATAAATAGAAAGTTTCGTTTGATTGTTTTTTAGTTTGTCTGTATCTTAAGCGTTGCTATACGGATCATTCGATTTCAATGAAACTTTCATGAGTTATTTTGTGCTTGCCTGAGAAGGTTTCTATGAAATTTTCGATAATAAATAGGGCGTTTTCACGCCCCTTCATATAAGTAAAAACTTGAATTTTTTATATCTCTTCAAATATTTGACGTACGTGGATGAAATTTGGCAAATATATAAAGGATACCTAGAAAAATAATACCGATCATACGATTTCAATCAAACTCACGAGTTATTTTGTGCTTTCCTGGGAAGGTTTTTATGATACTTCACTCCATATAAGCGAAAATCTAATTTTATAGATCTCTTGATCTATCTATCTGATGTATATGAATGAAATTTAGTACTTATATGAAGGGTATCGGGAGAAAGAAGATGCATTTGAATAAAAAATAGTTTGTCATACTTCTCAAATATTTTGACGTAGACTGATGAAATTTATCACATTTGTAAAAGACTCCGAAAGCTATAGGATTGTATACCGGGGTAAGTAGCATTAATTGTTAAATGAAAGGTTCCACCCCTAAATGTAAAATATTCATATAAGAAACGGGACTACTGAGATAAATTACATAGAATTAGATACTTATTTTAATTTAGATTACTAATAGTCGTATTAATTTTAATTTAGTTTGTTTCATTTTTGTAATTAGTGTTTTTTAATCTATAAGTAAATATTTGTTAAGTAGATAAAGCAGCTGTTAACCATTTGGTCGTAGCTGTGGAACAGACACTAGGTCTGGTTTCGTAAGTCCTCTTGCTTGGTAGTGCGCTACCACAACGTCTGCCAAAAAAAAAAAAAAAAAAATTGGCAATTACTAAAATGTTTGTTAAGGTTTCCATTATAGTGTTAAGAATCTGGGTGCTTCAAAACAAGAAACAAAAAATGCGTAGCGATGAAAACGGGAATTGCTGATATATTCATACATGTAGATATGTTTTTGATTAGATTTGTTGTTATTTGCTGCAGTTACTTTTACGTCAAGAAAAAGCGGAGTCATTGATTTTGTTTGTTGCTAGCTTAGTTTTTTTATTATTTCAAAACCAAAAAGGTTTCATTTGTATGCATTATTTTACTGAAACACAAATGTTGTGTATATATCTATATATGAGTTTAACACCTTAAAAAGCATTCCAACGACAGAAAATAAACTATAATAAAGCATACGAAAAAATAATTTGAGTAAAACAATCAAAGCTGCAGATTAATTACTTTTTATACCCTGTACAAAAAAATGGTAAAGGGTATATTAAAGTTGTGCAAATGTATGTAGCGGGCAGAAGGAGGCGTGACAGACCCCACAAAGTATATATATTCTTGATCAGCCTCGAAAGGCGAGTCGATATAGCCATGTACGTCTGTCCGTCCGGAACAAACGGATCTCGGAAACGGTAAGGCCTACAACCACCAAATTTTGCATGAAGACTCGCTTAATCCATAAGCATAACAAGTTTATTTTGTTTTTCGATATTCGACCTATAACATATAGCTGCCATAGGAACGATCGGCCGAAAACCCATATTTAGTAACAAAAACCGCTTTGTTTTTCAAGATATCTTTACCAAATTTTGGATTTAATAGTTTTAGCTAATGTCCAATTATATATCTTAATATTGTATATAACGGTTTACTATATCATAAAGCTGTCATAGGAACGATCGGCCGAAAAACAACATTTACTGAGAAAAACTTTTTTGTTTTGTTTCTAAATATGGCTTTTCGGCCGATCATTCCTATGGCAGCTATATGTTATAGATCGAATATCGAAAAAAAAAATAAACTCGTTATGCCTATGGATTGGCAGAGTCTTAGTGTCAAATTTGGTGGTTGTAGGTCTTACCGTTTCCGAGATCCGTGCGTTCATACGGACAGACGGACATGGCTATATCGACTCGCCTTTCGATGCTGATCAAGAATATATATACTTTGTGGGGTCTGCCACGCCTCCTTCTGCCTGTTACATACATTTGCACAACTTTAATATACCCTTTACCCTTATAAGTAGGAATAAAAAACGAATAAAATAAAAACGTATGAAAAGCAACATTCAAACCTCACTCAGAAATAACGCCAATCGCTCTACCCTCTATGCCATAATAAATCAAAAATATAAAAATAAATTTCACAAAACAAAACTCGAATATTCGTACCTACCACATGCCGCATGACACTCGGGAATAACATAAATAGCTTCACGCTCTGCGCTAAATCGACTATTGGTAAAACGTTGACTAATAATAATGTAAGGTCACACAGCACTCTTATGGGGAAATTTTGTCGGACCCAAAATTTTGCAGAAGACATACCTGAAAAGAAACGTTAAATTAAGATGGCACCATAATACCTGCTACGATAGCCTAGACTTGTAGCAACAACATCGTTTAGTATGTACATAAACAAGTAGGTATTTATATACAAGTTCATATATCTATAACGTAAACATCTATATTTAATATGTGTATGTATCTAAAAAGGCAAATGAAGAACGGGATGCACAACATAAATTTGCAACGTCATCGACATCAAAAACAGCAGCAGTAGGCAAACCACTACTATAACAGCAACAGTGACGTTAGCAACAACAGCAGAAAATGACATAATTATAATAGTGCAGAAAGTGGAAATCCACTTAAAGCGAAACATGCAATTCTAACTTTAATGCTTTCTACTCATCTCTTAACCTATACATAGCGCTCTTACCATTTCTCTTTTGCTCTTACACACCGGTTCAACAATGTGCAATATAAGTTATACAGCAAAATCTCCCGTAACCGGATTCCGACGGTCACGATATTTTTTTTTATCTGAGAACTGTCCGGTTATGGGAATATGTTTTGTGTGGAAAAAATGATGAAAAGCTTATGAAATTTTTTTGGTTATAGAGATTGTAATTTTGGGGGCTTTCGATGTACTTAAAATGTTGTATATACATATGTACATGAATGTATCTCAAATGTTAAAAAAACAATTGGCTTACAAAAAAGTTTGCCGTAATTATTTTCGTCTTCATCGTCCGACATCTGATATTTAACGTCACACTTTTGTGTTCGAATGGTTCGAATTCATCATCTTTATTCAATTACACTGGTCGGCACAATTATATTGACGAAAACAAAATAATGTATTTTTGTATTAAAATTTTAAATGGCTTTATAGAAATAAATAATTTCTTTTTCTTTTTTACATATTGCTAATACAAACTTAAACTAGAAAGGCGGGGCTATAGTCGAGCGTAACCGACTATAGAAAACCATGTACCCAATCCTTGAATATATTTTTTTGTTGCTTTAATATTTTATATTCATTATGAACCGATATCTCAAGAAAAAAATTTTTATTTTATTTTAGTAAAAGCCATTTTTCGGCCGATATTTATCGTGTTCAGGATAAATATGATTGGATATTACTTAAAATCATTAAATCCAAAATTTGATAATGATGTCTTAATAAACAAAAAAGTTTTCCTTAGTAAATGTTGTTTTTCGGCCGATCATTTCTATGGCAGCTATATGTTATAGTTTGAATCTTGCCAGTTCATACAGACAGACAAAAAGACAGACAGATGTGGGCTCGCCTTTCAATGCTGATCAAGAATATATATACTTCGTGGGGTCTGCCATTTTTAAAATTTTAATTTACCAAAAAATGGTAAAGGGTATATTAAAGTTGTGCAAATGTATGTAACAGGCAGAAGGAGGCGTGGCAGACCACATAAAGTATATATATTCTTGATCAGCATCGAAAGGCGAGTCGATCTAGCCATGTCCGTCTGTCCGTCTGTCTGTCCGTCTGTATGAACAAACGGATCTCAGAAACGGTAAGACCTACAATAATCAAATTTGGCACGAAGACTCTCCCAATCCATAGGCATAACGAGTTTATTTTTTTTTTTCGATATTCGATCTATAAGATATAGCTGCCATAGGAACGATCGGGTGAAAACCCACGTTTAGTAACAAAAACCCTTTTGTTTTTCAAGGTATCTTCACCAAATTTTGGATTTAACAGTTTTACCTAATGTCCAATCACATATCTGAAAATTATGTTTATCGGTTTACTATATCATATAGCTGTCATATGTCATATGGCCGAAAAACAACATTTACTGAGAAAAAATTTTTTGTTTATAAATATATCGTTAACAAATTTTAGATTTGATGATTTGAAGTAATATGCAATCATATTTTTGAATATTATTAATATCGGTTTACTATAGCATATAGCTGCAGTAGAAACAATCGGCCAAAAAATGGCTTTTATTAAAAAAAAAATTTTTTTCTTGAAACATCGTATCATAATAAGTAAAATATATTAAAGCAACAAAATAATATATTCAGTTTTCGATAGGGTACAGGGTTTCCTATAGTCGGTTACGCCCGACTATAGCCCTGCCTTTCTAGTTTTGTTTTAAATTGTAAATAAAACACATAAAGAGAAATTAGATGGCCGAATCTTTATTGATTCCTAAAAGAACATTCTCTGACATTTACTTTTTGAAAATAATTTCATTCAAATGTTGGCCGCGACTACGTCGTAGGTGGTTCATTCGGGTGGTCCAATTTTGGATCATTTTTTCGAGTGATGTTGACTTCCAAGTCCTGGATCATAGCTAGCTTATCGGCGAAGACTTTTGACTTCACATAACTTCAGAGAAATAAGTCCAAAGGTGTGATATCACACGATATAGGCGACCAATTGACAGGTCCGAAACACGTAATTAACTGATTTCTCAATGAAGCCATTGTGTCGCGCGCTGTGTGTGCCGTGGCCCCATCCTGTTGGAACCAAATATTGCCGACACTTTGGGCTTCAACTTCAGGCAACAAAAATTCCGTTATTATATTACTGAATAAAAATAACATGAGATGTGATCTGTAAAAGAAACCCAATTGACAAAAAAAAACCTCTTAATGAATCACCCGTTACTATAGGTTTACACATCTCCCCTGTGATCCAACTGTCATTGGTTTTTTTTTAAGTGAGAGAGAGAGATTTAAAGGCACTTTTAACCCCTGTTCAAGTATGTATATATCAAAAGAAATTTTAGCCACTGCCGGTCCGCGGTTCGAGTTATGCTGGCGGCGAGAGATTTTTCTTTTTTATTTCATCATGTTGTAGCGCAGTGGATAGAGCAATCGGTCTGGATATCCAGCGGTCGTGGTTCGAGCCATGTTTTCGGCGATAATTTTTTGATGTGAAACATCTTTTCGCTCGCTAGGGAGAAATGTGATTAAAATCTCACATCAAGTTTCGATCTAACCGAGAAAGATCTAAATCAAACAGCCTTAATACATAATTAAGCAATGGTGAGTTGCAAGCTTTGCTAGATTAGTAATAAGAGTCCATGGTTAACAAACAGCAAGGCTTGGATTTAAGCCTTGTGGGGGACTCTTATATATTAACATTTTTACGCATGTCGAAAAATTAATTCCATTTCACAAAATATTAAATCAAACCGAAATATCGGTTATATGAATTTGTGATATTTTATACATTCGTGTTTTCCATCGGCGTATCACTGTATACACCTCTCGTAAGACAGTTCCAAGAAATGGGTTAAAAATTACTTGCAACAAATTTTGTAAAATGTTGAGAAGCAGAGCTTGGTGTATTTCTGTTACGATATTCCTTATAGCACAAGCGCTGCCGGATAGTAAAGAAAATCACTTTAATTTGTGATTTTTAAGAAGGGTTACGTAAATAATGAATGCAAATTTAGTAGCGAAAGTGATACTAACCTGTCTACTCGGGCCAGTTTCTAATTGCACCCACAAAATGACCAGAAACTGAAATCGATATTTGTGCATGGTGAACTCGTTTGGAACTGACGCTACTTGACGTCGCCGATTCGTCATAAATGTGAATGAGCTATTTTGGACAACAATACCCGAAAGCACTCAAAAGTCAGGAGAAATCATTAAAGAAGTAATTTCGCAGTTGAAATCGGTGGTTTTCTATAAATAAATAGTAAAAAAAACATATGTGCAGTTCACACACGGTCGAAGTGAAACCTAAACTGCACGAGAATGAGACAAATAGGGTTTATTAATTAAAATACAAGATTTTAAAAATGTGATTATTCAGGCTCTGTTCTTAAATTACCAACATATTAAAATTATTTCTACATTTAATTGTTACCATTAATTTAAAACAACTTAAGAAGATTTTTGCATTGTTTTACATTGGCTTTTGTTGTATATTGTTGGCAAAAAAAGATACCAACAACAACAACAGGGAGCTGTACCGAAACCAGTTATTTTATTCAAATGAAAATGCTCTATGGCTTGTTAGCAGATAGACGAAATCGCATTTTTAATTTTGTGAGAAATTTTACATGCCTATTTATGTATTAAATTTCATCTAGGAATACTTAAGCAATATAGTTAAAATATATCGAAGTGAATTTCTATAAAAATAAAACTGATTAAAAACTTAAATGTAAAACTAATTCGAAAAGTTGCCGCCATAATATTTGAACTTACTTCTTCATGTCTGCTAATCACTGGCTCATACCACTGAGTTATCGATGCTTCCATATCGTTTTTGCCTAATTACTTATGTATTTATAAAGTTTTTTCGGTCATATCTTTGTATCTGCATTCTATCTTATTCTTCCGCAGGCATAGGTATAGGTATAGGCATAGGTAGTATGCCGTTTCAAAATTTTCAAGTCATAATCAAGTAAAAAAATATGCGTACATTTCATTGAATTCCGTATTTATAAAGCTGAGTAAATTATCTATGACTTGAAATTTGTGGCATATTTTACTTTTTCTTATTTTAAATGGTTATTTGCAAATTTAGAAAATTAAATACGGTGTGTATAAGTTTCAAAAATTCTGCACAATTTTGCGTTTCAATTTTTTTTATATAACTTTTCCTTTAGAAAATACAGCCTGTTAAAGTTTCTATTTCTGCCTATAATATGGCGGTGGGTGATATAAGCTGTGAGCGACTGTAGATGCGGATATCTGTAAGTAAAAGTCGCACTCACGCCATGTGCCATGTTGTTGTCTTTGCAACACAGTATTATCAAACAAAGCAACAATTTTGATAATACCAGTCGTTCCAACTACGTATAAACGAAAGCATAGCACATATGTCTATCTTGCTACACGGCTTCGTACTCTATTCTCATATGTTTTTTTTAAAAGCGATACACGCGCTCGCTCAACAAGCTAAACTTGTTTCTGGTGAAGTATAAATAAATAAATACCATACATATACTGCTTTTATATACATGTATGTATACAATGAAAGCTTGATTCATGCACAGCATACAGGCAAAAGAAAAATAAAACGAACGAACCATTCGTATTCATGAACAAATAAACAGATAAACACAACGGCCTGCCTGCATAAATAATGACAGCGGGTTTCCTCGTTTCTTTTGAATTGATGAAGTACACATAGGCAAACAAAAACAAAAACCAGCGAATATATAATCACTTGTTCATGTTGCGCTTGTTGTTGCTTAGTCATTTGAATTTGATGATGGCGCAGAAAGCATGGGAGCGACTGAGCAAGCAAAAGTAAATGAGAGTATTTTAAGTACACACAAAGAGTATGATACTAGAATTTACTCTCTTGCAAAATGCTCACTCTCTTTGTGAACTGCTGTTAACGTCATATGTTGACTCGTCATGGATATTGCGTTGTTGTGAAATTGAAGAATTACGTGACGCATGACGACAAAAATTTGACATTTTACAATCTCAAAAAATTCTTAATTCTTGTTTCATGCTGATTTTCATGTATTTGTTGCAAGGTATATCAAGGACAAAAGCTCATATTTTGACATAGTTAAATGTCTTTGCTCTCGGCATAACAGTTCTTCATATAAATAATGAAACACGACACCTTTTGCCTTTTTCATACACTTTATGTCATAAATTTTCCGAATCTCTACTGACTTTGTCAAATATTACAAATATTAAAATGTGAAAAATTCTTTTGCCAACATAGCCAAAGAGTTAAAACACAATGGCCAGCACCGCGACTCGAACCTAGAATCCCAAAACTGAGATTATTTACCACTGAGGCACGGCGCTTTATCAAATTCGGTTTATTATCTAATAACTTAACTGCTGTGGTAAATGATAATGTTTTATATATTTCCAATTTCATATACATACATTATACATATATACTACAGGTACTTAATGCATTATTAGCCACAAGTTCCTAAAAGTTCGATGGTGGTCCAAATACCAGAGAGGTTGGATGAGACAACGAAGTTGTCGGGTTCAATTGAATGTGTGGGGGATATTTTTTTTATTTATTGGCTTTAATTTTTATTTTATATTATTTGTTTTCTTTTTTTTTTTTGACAAATATTGACATTAAAAATGTTATAATGTACCTGTGTGAAGCGGAGGGACTCTGGCACTAGTTTACTGAGTGCCATTTAGAATTTTAGGATAAATGTTATTAATCGCAAGCGTTTGTTACTTTGCAAGTAGGCATACATACATATGTTCCCTTGAACTTTTATAAAAATACATCGTGTGTCCAGTTCACATACGGTCGAAATGAAACCTAAACTGCACGAGAATGAGAAGAATAGAATTTATTTAATAAAATATTGGTACCAGGTTCAAAATTCAGGCTTTATGTTTTAAATAAGCTGCATAATAACAGACGTTTAAAAATCAAATCAACACTAATTGTTTAATTTTCAATGTATTTTCACGTTATGTTCAACACTAAAATCGTGGGTTAAGGTTTTTACACACTTAAGTATATGTGATGCGCCGATGTAAAGGAAAAAACAAAAAACGAATCAAAGTCCTTTTCTTTTCCTTTCAAATCTTTTTCTTTTTTATTTTTTTTCACTCCACGTGGCAAAAACTCTCTTTTTTCTTAAAACAGTGTTGTCAAAATCCTGGTTAGTTATTGGAATTGGGCGTTAAGACTTTCGGGAATCACCATCGACATTATTTCGCTAATCTGTATCTCAGTTGATAAGACTTAATTAGGCCTTCATACGGTGTTTGTGTTATTTGGGCATTTTCAATATCTGTTATTACATATCTGCCGTTTGGCAAAATTTTTTATAAATTATGGACCCTTGTATCTTAGTATAAATTTTTTATTATTGCCTTTAGTTGTGTTGACGCTCCGCACTACCACAAAATCAACTACTGAATATAATTATATTTATTATAAGGCCTATGATTTGAATTATATGTTTCTAAACTTTTGTTCTGATTTATCTGAAGTTTTTTAGAGATCTTTTTCCGTGTGCTCTCTAAACTATAATAACAGCATCGATTTCACAATCGCTGGAGTCTGACCTGTACAGGATTGGAGTGAATTGTTTATTGGATATTGGGCCCTATCTAAGGGTTATGTACCAATCTGAGTGCTGGGTCGGTTCCGAAATTTTTTTCTAGCATTATTTTTAGGATTGTGCCTATGCGTTCGACTTGGCTATTTGCCTGAGGCGAAACTGCGGCCACTTTTACATGTTTAATATTGTTATCTACCAAAAATCTTTAGGAATCTATAAATGTAAAACAGCTTCCTCTATCACTTATTAATCTTTTGGGTACACTATAGTACTTAAAGTATCTACTTAAGCATCCTTTTACTTCTTTCGTGCTTGTTGGGTTGACAGTATAAAATTTGACAAATTTTGTAATAGAGTCTACAATAACCAATATGTATTTCTTTTTAGATGCTATTGATGGAAGTGGACAAAAATAATCCACGTGTATCGTGTCAAACGGAATGGGCTTTTTTGGAATATTGTGCAAAGTACGATTATTTGCGTGTCTCAGAATTGTAAACGTGATACATTTTGAGCAGTTTTTTTTATAAACTTTTTGACCTTGTTACCCATATTTAGATACGAAAAATGTCGCTTTATTTGATAAATCCTGTATAGAGACAATTAAGTTGTTTTCCATTACTGTTGGGACATACAGTAAAATTAATTCATCTTTTACCTTCCTATATAAGAGTCTGTCGTCGAGTACAAAATTTTTTACTGGCATAGTTTCTAGTTCATCTCTCAATTTGGGAATGCATTCATCTCCGTTTTGTGTAATTTGTAGCTGATTACTTGCTCGGAATTTTCAATGACGGTAATCTCTATAAAGGCCTCAAAACAGCTACTTAACGCGTCAACACGATCCTCGTATTTTTCACTTCGATGGTGGATTGTGTAATTATAGTGCTCTAATTCATGTGCCCAATTGGCTATTCGGGTGTTAACGCTTTTACGATTCAAAGTTAGAGTAACTGAATTATTGTCTGTAATTATTTTCAATTGTATAACTTCCAAGTGAATTTTTTTAGGGCATATATTATTGTCAATGTCTCTAATTCAAAGCTATGGTATCTAGATTCTGCTTAAGTAGTTGCTTGTGAAAAATATACAGTTTGATGAAATTTTCCAGTTTTCTTGTGGTTGAAAGAAAATTCCTCCAAAACCATTTATACCCGCAGTGTAGTTCCATTTCTTTATCTGAATTATATAGGGTCCTTCTGAGGACACAGTTGAACGAGAAAAATCAAAAGCTTTTCGGCATTAATCGGAAATATTGAAGGTGATATTGGCCTTTATTAACTTATTAAGTGATTTGGCCAGACTTAAAAAGGACGGATTAAAACTTCTAAAGTATGAGAAAAAATACCTGGAGCATTTTTTAGGCCAAATGGTGTTTTTAAATATTCGTAATAACCATTTGGTGTAACAAATGCCGTGTATTTGACAGAGTCTGTTGCTACATCAACCTGGTTAAGTACATTTTTTAAGTCTAGTACACTGATAGATACATTTCCTTCCAATCTTTCTAAGAAATCGTCAGCCGAGTTCAAGCGCTTTTTAAAAAAATACCTGTAGAAGCATACCGAAAATTGGTGGAATCGACGCCAAATAGGTTAAAGTCAAATTAGGGAAACAACGGGAATCACATAAAATATAAGTTGAAGTGAAACACAGTTAATGTTTAGCAACGAATACTTTTATGAAATTGAATACTTAAGTTTTGGTATAAATATGAAAAATATTAGGTAATGAATGCATTTTTTTGACATTTAATTATGTCTATGAGCTGGACTATCGGCTGAAATCCGTTTTGTACGAAATTTTTACTGTTAATTTTTCTGAAACTGCACTTAACCGACTGTTTTCAATACTTGGTTTAGCGAAGTGGATAGAGCGGCGGTCTGTCACATTTTGCCACTCCTGTAATCGTGGTTCAAACCTTGTCGTCGATGGGATTTTTTTTTTCTTAATTTTTTACTTTCTAAGTATGTAATAGTTCGTTAACACAACTTAATAAAAAAAATATTTATTGTTGTTCTATAATAAAAACTGCATTTATTATTGAAACACCTTGCAATGAATAGTTTTACAAGTACCTGTATGTATATTCTGATAAAACATTATATTAACTTGTACACTCAATCCGCTTGCAACCGAATTCGAACCAAATTGCACCGGAAGCCATACTAACTTATACGATGAAAATTTTTAAACAACCATTCAAAAATTACGTCTTTTAGCTCTTAAGTTGCTCTTAAAAATGGTCATTCTCTTCTGAATCACTAACGAAGTCACAAGACCGGTTGGGTTATGTTGTTGAACATAGAGTAAGAATTTTTGAATCACGGTGTAAAATTAAATGAACAAATAAAAAACAAAACATTTCTGTGACTAAGCATACGGAACGGTTGATTTGTAACCTGCTTAGTGGGTCTTCGGCAACTACAACCCGATATTTCCAATAGCTGCTTTATCTAAATAATACATAACCTTAAGTATTCGATAGCAATAATCGCGGTCTTAATATTGACATTTTCAAAAAAGTAGGCAGAAATATAAGAAAATGTGAAATATTAAGTAATCACATTTTTTGACAAGTTTGAAATTACAGTTATTTTTTGCCAACTCACTCAAGAAACAAGTCAAAAATAGTTCGAAAAATATAAACAAAGGTTATCAGGTCGATATAGTACAGAATTCTTATCGAAACCCCCAATATCCAGAAGATAGATATTTATTGTCAAAAGTCCCTTCAAGAAGATTTGAAGAAAATAAATAAATTTCCAAATTGATTAAAAACAAGTAATGAAAAACTAACATATAAAGTACCCGGCACAAGATTTGAAGTCAAACCTTCTTCTATGTTAGTCGCTGGCTTTCACTACTAAGGTATCGAGGCTTGCAACTCGTGTTTGCCTAATTACGTATTTATTGTCCAAAAACCTTACATATAAAAAGCGGTACCAATGACGACAAGGAATTATTGTTATCAAAATGGACTCACCGAAAGCCAAGATGTTACACATAAAAAAAAAAATATTAATTCTTACCTTCACGTCACCCTGACCCTTTTGCGTTGTTTTGAACCAATATTGATGGTATACATTTTATATGAAAATATTGTTTTTTAAATCAACATTTGAATTTTTTTCCGTTTATGAAATTTATCTTATCAAAGTAATCCTGTATACAATTGGCGTCAAAAGATATGTGCCTTTCATAGCCGAAGGGTACTTTTTCCCCGAGTTTGCCGTCTTTGTTTATTATAATCTTTTGCACCTAAATGTTGGAGTTAATATGTCTATAAACTGGACCTCTGGCTGAAATCTAGTTGTATGAAAACGAAAACGGATTTTGCGAAGAAACTGCACATTATACATTTTAGGCGACGCGCTTTCAGTACAAGATATAGCTTAGTAAGTAGAGCGTCTTTTATCATGAAACGAAATTTCTGAATTTCTCATAATTTCTAACACAGGGTTTAGCGCAGTGGGTAGAACAATTGATTTGAAACATTGAATGTTGTCGGCGAAAGTTTTGTTTTTATTCGATATAGTAACGTTTACCGGCATATACCACTAATTCCAATTTATAATTTTTATCTAATTCCTGTTGAAAATGTTTAATAAATATCCATATTGCTGCCTGAAATTTTCTTTACGTTTTTGAGCACTACACTGTCATAGAATGATTTTTATATGCTTTAATCTATAACATACTAAATGATCCCAAATTTTTGGTCCGAAAGGAAAAAACTGTACTCTTTCTTTTTTTGTGGAGAGTGCAGAGTCGTAAAAAGTTTCGAATTCTATTGAACACTTGATTAGATCGACGGTAACGTTGTTGTTGGACAATTGACGTACTTTTTTCAACAGCGAACTGCAACAACAACGTTCGTTAACAAAAATATGCGCACTACTTCACTTGTTCGTCGTTTTGTGATGTCGTTATATGACGAACCAACTGGTTGTTTTTGTTGTGATCAAGCGATTAGTGTTTTTGTTGTTTTTTTTTTATAGTAGCAGATTTTGTTTTTACTTCTCCGTTTATGCTTTGTGCTGCTGTTTATTTTATTTTTTCTTTGCTTTCAAATTTTATTAAATGTTATCGTTTTTGTTGGTGTGCATGGTGCTCCCCAGACCTTAGTCAGCAAAATGTTCACATTTTGTTTTCTTTTCACGCTAATATTATGTTTGAATGTCGCTGTGAGTTTAACTGTGTGCAAATACTTGTGTATTACATATGAAAGTGTATATACATATATACATACATATGCATATAAATATGAGCGTGTGCAAATGCTTTTGGTTTTGTATGTCTCAATGAATTGCCACAAGTTTTGTTTGTTCGCTCTACTCGATCTTGTTTGTTTTGCTGATTTGGCGTTAAATTACTTAAACGTTTTATTGGACGCGTTATAAACCAGCAACAAAGTAAAAAATTTAATGGCTCTTTAAATCGGGTAGGAAAACTTAAGTCTATTAACAGTATATAGTATGTACATATACATGCATTCATACAGTGTCAGCTTATTTAATGCAGGCTAAAAATTCACGTTAGAGCCCAGTTATATCTGAACTAAATGATATATAGAAAAAATTTTAAATGCAGTTTAGTAGATCGTAAGTTTTTCTTTTACATTATATTTTTATTATTCATTTTTATTTATTGAAAAATTAACGAAAAAAAAAAAAACAATCAAAGGAATTTAACAAAGCCCATAAATTTTCAATGCCTTTCAAATTCGGAGAGCGTGCCGATGATTCCATAAGGTGAAAGCAGTTCCACTTAAGCCTGCACTGCACTACTACTCTCAACTTCTGCTTCCGGTCATTATACTAATAAAAACGAAAGTGGCTTCGCAGACCCAATTAGATGGTATTATGCATGTTCCAATCAATAAAGTTTATGTTTCCGACTCCGGTTGCAGACATACAGGCCCAAACCAAAGCACAAACCTACATCCCTATAGAAAAATATAATTCTAAAGAAAAAATTACGTTCTATAAAACTGCATTTTTAGTATTTTCGATATCTCATTTGGTTCAGATATAACTCGGTTCTAATATGAATATTTAGTCTGCTCCGAATAAGCTGTTTACAGTTTTTCTTCGATAAAGACTAAAACGTGAGCCAGGCGGCTGAAAATGTAAATAGTTGCATACGGTGGATAAGCCAGGATTGACGGCCGGGAAGGTTTTGCTGTAAGTTTCATGGGATTGCCAGGAAATTATGTATGTACTACGAGCTCCTCGTTTACGGCAAAACTATTAATTCGGACCTGTTCTGTAAATAATTGACCCGAAGGAAGCAATCCGATTTGACATATCAAACACAAATATCTTTCGCTGAGGTTGTGGTAGCTCACTACCAACAAGTGGTCACATGAAACCTACATTTTATAATTATTACAATAAAACTAAATAAACACAAAGACACATACTAGATTATGTATTAGTGGGAGCAGTAAGTGAATATGAAAGAAAGTTTCGGAACAATAAATGTATGTTTATAAAAAATGCGTCTCTTCTACGCGTTTTTTGTTTTGAAGCACTCGTCTTTTTAGCATTATGATATCTAGGAAGTTTCCTAGAAATAAGAGCAATTTTGTTTATATTTTAGGGTGTTGCACCGCCTACTTTTAATAGTACTCTTATTTCTTCCGGTGTTCCGTACATATATAGTAAACTTAATCAATGCATCAAGTAGGTTCAGAAATATGAACAATTTAATCCAACAACGGATCATATATGGCTGTTGATGGCAGGACAAGGCCGTAAGCTCAGCGAAGACGGAAATTGCCGTGTGAGACGACCGACAAGCTTGGTAGCCTGCAGGCGACTGAGCCCACTACGCATCATGAAACAATAATAACTTCTTAGGTAGGGCCAACGATTTACTGTTATGTATCGCTATCTCATAAGCCGCAATTTTCGAAAAGGCCTACTTCTAATTAAAATTGAAATATGAAAATCAATATTTGTGTGTCATACTCTAATAAAATGGCTTCAATATAACTTATCACTTCATCTTTTATTTTTTAAACCACATTAATAATTTTTGAATCAACTTACATAATTACTTTACAACTGAGAGCGCCACTTAGTACCTTAATAATATGCTGCAACATTAATTTTTGAATTTACAAGAGTTTCTGCATGTTGTTGAACACTAATATTACACCTCTGAAAAACTATACGTCATTACAGGCAGAGGGAACATTTTTCGTGAGAGAAAAGTGACAGATCGGCGCTACTTTGTAAATTATTATATCATGACTACGCATGCTTACACATGATGGGACAAAAAACTAGTAGTAGTGCCAATAATTTACAGTTACATTGCATTCTCCCATGTGGTGGCCATTTGCTTTTTTGTGACGTCATGACAGAGTTGCTTTTAAGTTTTGTCTCTTAATTTTTACGCTGCACGTTAAAAAATCAAATTTAAATTTCCCAACAATTATTTCTGCATTAAATTGGTTATTATTAACTTAAAACAACTTAAAAAGGTTCTTAAAACTGCAAGTGACCTGTTGACTTTATAATACAGTGCAACACTAATTTCTCCATTTTAATGTCCTTACGTTATGTTCCACACTAAAATTCATAAATTTTGCATTATGCACCACTAATTTTTGTGACATCACCGTGGAGAGCGGTCCATTTTCGTGAGCGAAAAAGACCGAACTGGCGCTATTTCTAGTTTTTTTTATTCTTGCTTACAGATTGTACACGGGTTGTAGCCGAATGACCATCGGCTTTAAATTCAGTCGCCCGGTCTCTGCTAAAACTTTAGATAAAAACTTCAAACGACGTACCGCGGAATGGGTGATTCAAGTATTTGGTGGACCCGATGCATACAGTCAAATTAACAGCAAAATTAACAAATTCCTAATATTTACAAATACTACAAACATGCAGCGCAAATAGTTTAAGTTTTTGCATCAATATTTGATATTGACGTTTTCGAATTTTTTTGATTTATCCACCTTTTTGAGTAGTTTAGGCAACAGCGTTACTGGTTTTGAAGAGTTTCTTTTATGTGGTAGTCACTTTTTCGCGAGTTCAAAGTATTTCCACGTCTGCAGTATGCCGATATTTACTATAATACTCGGAGTATTACCATCCGCACGCCAGAGCTGTACGACTTACATTGTCATTTTCCGCGGTTGCCAACAGATCTTACGATTTTTTTTAACAAATTTGTTTTGTGTACCATGTATACTCACTAACTCTTCTACTTATTACTCTTCGTCTGTGCCTTGGTCTTAATTTTATCTTCGTCAGCTACTTGACGAGCTTTTGTTATTTTTGCCATGTTTTTTTTTTAAATTTATTTTCTTGCTTCTGTGCCTTAGCTGCTCTTTTCCTTGCTTGATCTTTCTTTTTGTGGCGGTCGTTATCACTCTTCTCACTTTGCAAACCGAGTGTTTGCACGTCCCTCAGTGCCACCGCCACATCTACTACTGCCTCTGTGACTTTATACAGTAGAACTCCGCTAATCCGGATCAATCCCAACTATGACGGAGTCCGGATTACCAAAGGCACATTAAAAAGGCAGAATATTTATGGCTGCTTATTTATTAATTTTAAAAAATAATACAAATATTTCAAAGAAATTTAAAACAATATTTGCAAGATATGCAGTCTGCCACAAAATACTTTTTACATCGAAAAATAATTACATTTTTTGACTTAATACCCAAAAAATGATACTTTTTGCTTGTAATCATATTTTTTTTTATTGATTATAATTATTTACGGTATTTAACAACTGATTGTTAAAAAAATGCAATTTCAAGCAATTACTCAATTTTTCTAGTGCCACAATATTGTTTTTACAAATGAAAACTGATTATTACTGAAAACTGAAATTATTACTTGAAGAATTTATGATTTGGTATTTTTAATACTTAGTATGGCCACCTTTAGCACCTACCACGTATTGAAGTCGTTCATTCATTGATTAAACCAACGTTTTCATGTAGTAATTGTCCAATTGACAATTTCAAATCATGCAACGATGCTAGACCATTTACTCAAGACTCTGGACACCCCTAATATATGAGTGAATATCAAATAAACGTTGTTTTATATGTTAGTTGATTATCAATCATTGCATTATAAAACATGCGATCCTTATGAACGAAACCACGGTCGAACCGGATCATAAAAATTTTCAATTTTTTATCTCTGTTACGGAAGAATCCGAATTAGGTTGTATCCGAATAATTGGGGTAATACTGTAATTATCGTCGTCGTCTACTATTGCCGTACAATTTTGCAAAATCGTATGCGCGCAAAAGTATCTTCGGTTGCTTACGCACGAGTCTGTTTGCTTCGTTGTTTGTATGTGTGAGTAGCAGTGTGTTTTTAATTTTTGTTTTGTGTTTTCTTGTTGCCTTGTTACTTGGAAATTGAATGAATTTCGCCGCTCGCCATCTAGTCGCGTTTCGTATGCGAACGAAGAAGCTAAAAGCTGTCGATTGCTTATTGCTGATTTTATTATTTTTCTTTACATTCTTTTGCGGTATTTTGTACGTTGTCGGCTCAATTTTCGCTTACAGTTTTGCTCGCGTAATATTTGTTTTTTCTTTTTTTTTGTTAATTTGTGCGACATTCGTGGTTGTGCGTTAAACTTGAACAAACCAATCGCAACAACAACGAAGGCGGCAAAACGTGGTGTTGCCTTGAGTTAACGAAAAAACTTTCGCAATTGCACATACACAGTTAAAATTACACAATCGAGTGAGAGTGTGTCAGTGCGTGCGTGCGCTTTTAAGCTCTTTCCTTCCATCTTGTATTTTTTTTTTCGTTTTCTTGTAGCGTATGTGTCATTGATTGTTGCTTTTTCAAATATAAATATATATATATATATATATATATATATATATATATATACAAATACATATATATACATTCATCCATAAACAAATATACGCATTTATATTTTATGTGCGCTATTTTTTATTTTTTACATGTTTTCGGGTATCTGTGCTGCTTTATCGTCACTTGATTCGTTGGAATTTCGTTTCAAGTTCGCGAATTTTACGTATTTACCTGATATCAGTGTGTCTTTTTTTTATCAGCATCGGCTTCGTCTTGAACTTGGCACTTCGTGTGTTGTTTTTCCTCAGCTGAGTTATGCATGCAAGATTGTGACAGGAAACCAATGAAAAAGACTAAAAAGGAAAAATGTGGTTGTAAGTTACATATGTATATCAATTTCTTGTTTATTTTTATTGATTAGTATAAGAAAAAACCAATTTTATAACTAATTCTTGTAACTTAAATATAAAAAAGCACAATCAAAAAAAAATTTTAATCAAATGACTGTTAGCGTCTTAATTTACAACCGGTTTTAAATATGCTTGCTTAATCGATTTTCTATCAGAAACTCAATTGCCGCTACCAGATGACGTACCGTTGACAAAAACGTTTGTCATGCACATAGTTAATTGTCCCGCGACCGAGTAAGAGACAACACGCGACGCCGACGTCGATGCCATTTTAACTGTTGCCATTATGTTTTGGTCGTTATTAAAATTGCGTTGGGGTAACGCTGTGGAGGCGTGCAAGCAACTCGACTAATACTTTTAAAAATTCTTTATGTGGTGATTTTCGTTATTTTTACATACACGAATAAAATTCGAGATTCAAAACAACAACAAAACAACTACATGTAAACGATTTGCAACGATATCATTATTAATATAGTAATGTGCGCGCCATTTGCTTTCTGACGTCATGGCATTTTGCATTCAAGTGATCCTCGTTTTTCTTTTTTGTTGCTACATTATATTGCTGTTGTTATTGTCATTTCTGTTGTGCTCAGTATTAATTGCTCACTTGCCCGGGCAAGACAGCTTGCGCACTCAGTCATTTTACATTATTTAACGCGTGCTCATTTTCTCTTCTTACAAACGTGTGCAGTAAGGCCATTGCAGTTACTCTTTTGCCTCGCAGACTTTGTAAGCTCAAACTGTATAAACACTCGTCTCATTCACACTTTGACCTAGTGATTACTTTTGCAAATCAATAGGTTGTTTCTATTTTTCTTTATTGAATTTTTGGTATTATTTATTTGGCTCTGTTAAAATATTTATAAAAATGTTTTTTTTTTTTATTTCTGAAGAAGGTAATTAAAAATTAATTTCTGTTCTCTAATTTTTCGAACAACGTACATATGTACACATTCTACATACATAGGAATATGTGCTTTGTCAATCAGTGTTTTTTGTAGATTGTAATTTCCGTAATTAATTTACTTTATTATAAATTAAAAAATCAAAGCAATTGCTTTCACAAATAACTTTACTTACCACAGTTTAATTATGAAAAGTAAGACATGAAACTCTCATAATTAAATGAGGGCTGTTAAAGTTGTTTAAAAGGCAATGTGTTTTTACATATGTATGTATGTATATATGTATATTCCTTTTGTCAACATCTGTTAAAACTACAGTATTAGCCAGATACAATTACTCTTGAATTTACATACTTAATAAACAACACAACATTACTCTAAGTATTTGGTCAGTTGTCATAAAAAAAGTGTATTAAAAGTAAAACCAGTTTTACCACTCATAATAATTTACTTTACGCTCGTATTTATTTTAAGCAAAATGCATTTTCGCAGAATGTGTTCTTGGCTTGTATATTAGGTTTTACCTTTGCATATACAGTTGAACTTCTAAAACTTGAACCAAATCTAGTGGCAAAAGCGTTTAATTTTTATACATTTTTGTCACCATAACTCAGTCGTCTCTATTACTCTAACTTTTTTATATAGAAGTTCGACTGTATTCCCGCATGCACTCTCTTTTATTTGATTCGGTTTCAGTTTTAGAGTATGATATAGGAGAGACACAATTAAAACAATAATGTGAGGAATGAAAATGACAGAGAAGTACTTAGTTCTTTGTGCTACTTTTCTACTTTGTGCATTATCATTTTGATTTCTATTTGTTGTCGCTGTTGTTGGCGGCAATATAAGATGCGTCTTAATAGTAGTAGATTTTTATTATCAGCAGAAAAATAACAAGAAAAACAATTTAAACAATGAATGTTACTTGGAATACCGATTTGAATTTTTATTTACTTTGTTTTTCACTTTTTCATGTTAATGTCAACATTGAACTTTGCTTTGTATTAAATACGTCAGACAATATTTTGGCACACCCCATGTTTTTAAAGAAATGTGTGACTTACTACTTATTAACAAAGTTTTTTACCATTTTTTTAATGCAGTTAGTAAGATTACTTCATTACATATACAATGCACCCGAAAATATCCCATTATCTTATACCCAACTTAAAATAAAAAAGAATCAAAATTGATTGGTTTTAATTATTTACAGTACTTAAAAACGAAATGTTAAAAGTATAATTTTTTTGTATAAAGTTAAAAAACTGGATTTTTTTATGTTACGTATGTTAGACGAATTTTGGATCTTTAGTTCTACTTTATTTCAACTTTATTTTCCAGTATTTTTAATAATATACAACACAATCGAAATTTCATTATTTTTTTCTACTCTTGACTTTTTTTCTAACTTTTGAAAGATCAATGGATTTAAATGAATGAAATTTTGAATCTTTACTGAATATATTCCCTTCTCCTTTCTTTAATTTGTTCCAATTTTACAGGAACTGGCGATTTCAAGCTATTTTGACTTCATTTGTAGTGCAATGTGATCATATATTCTAAAACAATATGAACAAAATACAAAAAAAAATTGTTTTAGTTTTGGTGTTCAGTTTATTTTGTTTTAGAAGTATTAAACTTTAAAATGAAATGATGGCCTAAATGTTGTCAATAATCAGAAGATAATTTTATGCCATTAGTGTTTAAATATAATTTCTTGCATGTAGACGCGGCTGGCGCCAATGAAGCTCAATTTTAAAATCCAATTTTCAAGCACTATTTCCAGCAGTTAAGGTCAAATATTTATCTATCTTCTTCTTCTGTCCATGCATTTTCTTTCTGACTGGTTGCAATACTGATCATCCAATAGTAACTATACTTTGGTGAGATATATTGTTTGTACGATTGGTAAGCTTTCTATTATATTTCCGATTAAAAAAGTGGATGGGCACACCCCTTCCATATAAGCGAAAATCTGGTTGCCACTCCCCCATATATAAGAAAAAATCAAAATTCGTTATATTTCTCAAACTACTTGTTGCAAATTTATAAAGTTTTTTACATAAGTATGTAAAGAACACTAAAAGAAATGGGATCCATGAAAAAAGTGGGCGGTGCCACTCCCTATGTATAAGAGAAACACACAATTGGGCATAAATTAAAAACTATTTGATGAAAATTTATGGAATTTGGTACAAATTTAAAGGACACCTAAAGAAATATAATGCATGTTAAATTCCAACATAGTATTTATTAGTATGGTGCCCCAAAATATGCAAAAAACCAAAAAAATGCATAGCAGCGTACTCAAGGCTTTTATTACACATACAAGTATATATACCTAAATACATATACAGAAAAATCTCCCAAAACAATCCCAACAACTGGACAGTCCACATAACCGCGTCGGTCGGTGTCTAATTATGAGTGATTTTTCTGTATTTATTTTGCAATCATCCGTTTATATTACCTGAACAACTTTTATATAGAAAAGTAAACCCATTGAAAAACACTCGTGACACTTTGCATTAGTGCGAGAGGGTATTCACATAATACTTTAACGAAATTCAAGTGCGTTGCGACTGACGTCACGTTTTACTTTAATAAAAGCTAATCTGATCATAAATTTTTTACTCACATTCATATAACTATTTTTTAAAGGCGATTTCTAGTAAAATGACTAATACAATAATAACACAGCGTTTTGACAGTATACAAAACCACAACAATCATAATAATATCAACGAACGTAATAATACCTGATAACAGAAAACCATATATATATATATATATATATATAAATATATATATATATATATATATACACGTCTATGTATGTAGATATATGAATGTACAATGCAAAAGTAGATGGAAGGCAAGTCTGGCAGTGGAATTTTTTTGTTCCACTACCTTAATCTATTTATTATTTTTTTGGTTTTCTTGTTTGTCTTTAGTTATAAAAAATACACATGCGAATGACTTCAAAAGCTGCAAAACAAGAACGATAATGGTAAGTAAGAAATACGTAGATACATAGCAAATCTGGTTGTGAAATACAAAACAGTTTGCAAGCCTTCAGAAACAATTTTTGCCATTGCCAAAATTTGATCAAAACGAGCTTATATACCAATATCATATGACTCTCTTATAGCTTCATTTCTGTAA
>JBAMBQ010004916.1:0-32600 GCA_037044495.1 Stegana nigrithorax
TGACCTACCCGCTCATCGAGTTAGAGCAGATGTAATGCCGTTCCAGAGAGTAGGTGTGGACTTTGCCGGACCGATGCTCATGCACTTTAATGGGCGCGGTCGGAGGCCAGTCAAGGTTTACCTCTGCTTATTTGTATGCCTGGCGACGAAGGCGTGCCATTTGGAAATAGCCTCTGATTTGAGCACGAATGCATTTCTTGCCTCGCTAAAGCGTTTCTTTGCACGGAGAGGGTTAAGCACAGATGTATTTTGCGATAATGCTACAAATTTTGTAGGCGCTGCGCATGAACTGCGGTTGTTGACGGAAGAGCTGCAGAATGAACCTTCAAGGGTGGCCATTCATGGTTGCTGTGCTACATTGGGAGTGACCTTCCACTTCATACCACCACGGTCACCGCATTTTGGGGGTTTATGGGAGAGTGCTATCAAGGTAGCTAAGCGTCTGTTGGTGCATCAGGTCAATGGAACTGCACTGAACTACGAGGAGATGTCTACAGCAGTGGCGCAAGTGGAGGCTATAATGAATTCGCGTCCGATTTGTCCTTTGTCGTCGGATGCCAACGACTTAGAAGCGCTTTATCCAGTTAAAGGTAAGTATCCAATCAAATTTCTTCTTATAGTCGAAGTGTGATATTTTATAGTAATTTGATTATTTTAAGATTTTTTTACGAACTGTCTTACATTGAACTGAAGTTTAAAAAAGAAACCAATTTTCGTTAAACATTTTCGATTTTTAAATATATTTGTATCTGTAATCATAATTTTTATAAAATGTAATAGTTTTTGTTTATTATACATACTAAACATAATATCAAATTTTATTAGAGGAATATTCTTTTACTTTGGCGTAATTTATCTTTTATAAGGCAGCCTCGACTCGCTTGGCAGCTGTTAATGGACCTAATTCAAGTATTTGTTTTTGGTTATGAAAGTAAAAAAAAAGAAACACTCGAAGGGTACCAAATTACAGTTCTGTTCCGAGCAGTAACAACAAAAGCGTATTCACTGATTTTTGTAGTCATAGGTTCGGCCGAATAAGAGCCTAGGGGACTGTAATTGCTAAACTTTATCAGAAAATCACAAGAAAGCAAATAAATAAACTGGTGTAAAAATCAGCATTATTGCCATTTTGATTTTAGTTAATAAAAATTTCATTTCCGTTTTATTCAAAATCTTAGCTGAATTTAAAGAGCAATAAGAGTTTGAATTTATAAGCAGGTGTCTCAGTATCTCAGAGAAATGCGTTTAATGCTGCCATTTGCTAAAAGTTTTACTTTGTTGATTACTTATATTCATAAACATGCCATGGCATAATTCTTTCTTTTGTGTTTATGCAAAAGCAAAATAAGAAAACCCTACAAATAACTCAACTTAGGGTATAAATATTTTTTTCTAACATTGGTATGTTAACATAAGCACAAAAAAAAAAATAAACAATGAAAAAAGAAAAGCAAATCCATAGAATTAAATTATAACACAAAAATGCAAGTGGTCCCCCTATGCCGACTAGGAAGTCGCCACTCTTTTGAGAATTGCAGAGATTTTTGCTTCTTTGGCTTCGCCGCGACAAAATGCTGCCAACTTTTGGCACATTCGCATTCGCATTTCGACTCGCTTCTCTGTGTGTGAGTGTTTGTTGTTCTCTTTTCTTGTTCTTTCTCGTGCTGACTTCGTCGCTTAAAGTGTCGCAAATAAATTGTTGTCGAAAAAGTTTTTCGCTGATTTCGACATGTGTCGGTATCAAAGCGCTTGCCCACCCCCACCCCTGCCACAAACTGTTTGCCGTTTGCTCTTTGCCGGCTGCCGACTGCCGGCTTCCAGTTGGTGGCTGCTGGCTGCTGTCTGCTCTTAGCTGCTTTAAACGCTTTTGTGTAACTCAGCGTAAAAGTTTGCGTCAAAAATCTCAAACAACACGATCCGACACTTGAGTCGTGGCCGTGGGTCGTCCTATTTACCCGCAGTTAAGTTGGCGCAGATTCGTTTAATGAAATCAAGGCTGCTCGCTGGTTAGTCGGCCAATCTTGCGTGGGCTAAATGCCGCCGTGCCTCCCATATGCTTAGCTCAGCGTCTAAGAAGTCAAACATGTTGCGCGCACCAGAAAGAAAAAAGCTGCCTGTGTGTGTTTATATGCACATACCATTGTATACGTATGTATACATAATACTCGTACATATACTTAGGATTTGAAAGAAGTAAAAAGGAATCATAAATATATTGGGTGAACAAGAGGAATGCGTTTCTCGCTAAGAATTAAGCTGATACAAAGTAAATACAAGCGTGGCCCTTTTCTTTTTATTTTCTTGTTGCTGTTATTCCAAACAGTTCAGCTTCTGCGATGATTGATGCGAATAAAGCCCAACAACAATTACAACTATGGCACAGACGCCAATAACACAAACAACAAAAGCCAGAAGAAAACATAGAAGAAGAAGAAGAAGAAGAAGCAAAGAAACAAGAGTACAGACAACCGACAACTGACAATATAAGTATGTAGCAATTATGAAGCACAAAGAGGAAAAGCAACAGGCTGACACACAGGCCCCAACAGCTGCACACGTAACTCAACTTAGAATCGTTCACTGGCACAGTGAAACTCCAATACAAGCAACTAAATTGTAAGAACCAATCAGACAGTCTTCTCTTCGGTGTAACAGTATTGGCTATTTAGTGTGGCCACAACTTTAGTTTTTCTACAGGGAGTCGAGTCGACCTTGTAAAAGTAAGTAAGTTCTGAAAGTCTGAAATGCAATTTTGTTTGCTTTGAGAGCCGTAACTTGGCATTGTTGAATATAATTTAACCAGCCCAGTCGAGGGAGGCTGTGCCTATTTGAGCCTTCGCAGCAACTCGCACTGTTTGAATATGGTCGCTTGCTGTTTATTGTTGCGCATTTAATAAAGGCGAAGCTGAAGTTCATATTGTGTTGCAGATAGTCGTAAATTTCTCTTGGTATGTGTCACGCCATAAATAAGCATACAATGCCTAAATGCGTAACTCAAGGCGCGCAATAGACGCCAACAATGGCCAAGAGCCGCGATCTAAACGCTTGCACGCTTTGTCGGCACAATTGCTGTCCCGAATGCATTGTGGCATGTGTGCGGCGCACTGATGCCCTACACTTACGTTATGTTAATGCTTAGACACAACTTTGTACATAATACAAACACGTATGTATATAAGTACATATGTATGTACTCCATGTGCATGTGAATTCTGTTCTGCACAACACGGCGTATACTTAATTTTAAAAAACGCAATGCCAAACACGGCACCAACGTCACATAAGATTTATGTTGGCGGATTTAGCTGCTCCTCGGTGTTCCTCGCGATAGGCGAACAGCAATGGCTGTGCGTCCTTGGGTTTTCGCGTGCGCTGCTTCGCGTTGCGCCTTAATTCAGTTGGCAGTAGCCGAATTTCTAATTGGGTAGTTTAAAATGGCGATTTGTTCTGGCAGCGCTTGACGTTTGATGGCTGACGTTGATGTCGTGACTTAAATATGCAAATCGTGCAATTTATCGTCTGGCAAGTGCTGAAAGTATTTCTCATAAAGACGTTACCCCCTCTGCGCTGATCTGACGAGATGCCGTAAAGCACAACATCACATACACACTGGCAAGTTGAGCATTTGACAATTGAAGCTGATATGCACATTTAAATTAAACGCGCCGCGCTTTCCAGCTGTTGACTGAGTGGGCGCAGTCGTCACGGGCTCCGCTAATCTCTGCTGCTTGACTGACAACGTAGCAGAGCCTAATATGGTACATCGCCTGCTGCGTCTAAGGAGTCTAGTTAAACTTCCTTGGGTCTACATTCAGTTTAATTCGGTTTTTGTTTATTGCTTTGCGAGTTTCACTTTAAACTTTGCTCTACTTTATCGGGCTGCATATTGTGCGCACTCCTATACAACATTCTGAGCTTAGCAGCCACCACGAAACTATGCTTTGGATCTTGTCCGCATTAAATGTGGAACATGTTGTATCGCAAGCTTCGTTGCGCTTTGCTGTGATTTTCATTGAATGGCGACATCGGGCAGTTTGCCTCTGCACCAAAACGCTGCCATAATGCATAGCGAATGCAGCTACGCGCTGAGCTTAAAGCTTTCTAGCCGGTTTGCAGCAATTGCTTGGCACATCACAGCGTCTCTGGGGCTTTCAACGCCATGTTTAAAAAGGAACTGTTTCATCTGCAATGTAAGCTCGAAACCAGATGGCGTTCTCTTGACTAACGTACAAGTGTCATTTTTGAAAAAGTCGAAAGTAATAAATTGAGCAGAAGAATACTCAAAGAATACAAAAAAGTTATTTCCTAAATAGTTTTCTCGCGATCAACTAGAATTTGCACCTTGGGATTTGTTTGTTGTGGAAAAATGTCCTGCCAGTTTGTGGATTCTCGCGCGCACCTTTCTTAGGATTTATATGGTTTTTATTGTTGTTGTAAAAATGTTCACTCATAGTGGCATGCACTCAATTACTTAAGCATTACAATACAAGGACTTTAAATCCCAAGTTTGCAAAAACCCATAAAAAAGCAAAGCATAAAAAACAGAAAACGAAAACGCAACAAAACAAGTCAAAATACAAAACAGAATAAATGGCAAATACTGTCGGGTGTGTGGTTCCGACTCTCGGAGTCGCCATGAGCCACGGGTGATAAATTGTTAGTGAAATAAAAGTATGGCGAGGCAAAGGCGGGCCAGGTGGCATTTGTTGTTTTGTTTGGTTTACAGCTTAGACTGAGAAAACCATACTCTTGGCCCAACTACTTGCAGAATGGACAGCGTGTCCAGCCACTTTGCTGTTCAATGGCAGATGTGTGGCAACGTATCTGGCAGCCATTTGGCCATTTAATATTTTAAGACTTTGCTTGCGACTGACGGCTGAATTAAGTCTTAAATTTTACGAACTTTCAAAGTTTCACCTGCATGGGGCAAATTATTGAGTATTGAAACGATAAATCTTAACGAATTGCCTTACGGTGCATGACGTCACAGGCTATATAATAATTTAACGGCTTTTAACACCTCGATAAAGAAACGACAACAAAGGCAAAACAAATACTAAAAAACAACAACAACAAAATAGTAATAGGAAAAGCGTCCCGCATGACTAAATCGTCGAGCAGATAATTGCTATGTATTCAGCAGCAGCCTGGCATACATCCTTCGACAGTTTCCACACCATAAGTGCGGGGTATTAATAAAAGAGAACATAATAATAATAAAATGAAAAGAAAAGAAAAAAAAGTATGAAAAGGATAACTTGACGAACTGCAAGGATCTTCGAGTTAATATAAATGTATATGCATAGAGATTTTATACAAAGCACGCAAAGAATTCAGCTGGTCGATAAATGTGCTACGTGCTTGTGTCATAATTTTCTATTTTTCCGCCATTTTGTGCGCTTTCAACCACTTTTTTCCTGCTTCGTTTGCTTCCGCTTCCACTTCCGCTTCCTATTCTACTTACGACTTTGCTGCTATCTCTACGCCAACATCTTCTTTTTACATAGATTATTTGTTACCTTTTGCTTATTTGCAACAGTCACAATACAAAGTATGACAAGGAAATACAAAAAAAAAAGAAATAAAACGCAACAACAAGAACCAAAAGCTTAAAAGAGAGAGGGAAAAAAACACCGCAACAAGAATAAAAAATGTTGCTATTTTTCACAAAATAAAATCCCCAAAGGCGAGAACGGCATCAACTATGGACAAAAATCCCAGCAGCGGAATAAACAACCGAAAGCGCAAATGCCATAAGGAGCAGAGGGTAGCGCAGACAAAGAGTGCAGAGTGCGGAGCATTTTGCGCTGCTCAAGAAAACATTCGGGGCAGTTGAGAGTTGCTACCTCAGGTAGTTGGCGCTGCTAACGAATTCATCACAAATAAATCTTCGCGGCAAAGAAAGCCAAGAAAAATAACGGAAACAGAGCAAAGCCGAAGAAGAATGCGACTGCGACACGGAAAAGCTAAGCCATAGAAAAAGCCTAACAAGCAAAATAACTGCACTGCTGCTCGCGGATGATTTGCCTGCCCTGCCCTGCCTTGTGAACAGCTGATCCCCTATGCAGTGCAGAACCAAAAACCAAAGCAAATGCAAATCACGAGTAATGGGCGCAAAAGTCTGAGTATTTCTGCTGCTCTGCTGCACAGCTCAGATAGCATCATGCCTCCGCCAGTTCCTAGTATTCAAACTCAACACATGCATAGGTTAGTCGGTCGGCTTTCCTTTGCGTTGCATACCACCTGCCGAGTTCGCAAAATACCACATATGTTATGTGAACAGGTACGCAGACAATGCACATCAAAGCACAACATGGCGCCAAAGCAGCGCGGAAATTCCCAGCGAGCACATAACAATGCGAGCAGCTGCTGGCTGGAGTCGGGTAGTCGAAAGTCAGTTCGCAGATGCACGCAATTGCGTTGTGCCCTTGGCTCAGCTCGGCTCGACTTTTGTCAGCTGCCAGCACAGTCGGAATATTTTGTTCAAACACGCTTTGCAGTTTATTTCAAATCGAATCGAACTGTCACTGCTCTCCAATTTAAGTATTCACATAAGTGGAAGTGGCTTCCGATCGGCTGCTAGCATATTTCTATAATATTTTAAATGCTAAAGCAAACTCCATGGCAGGTGAGTAGTTCGTACGCTGTACGTTATAGTTTGGCTCACGGAGTTCAACATAATCCGTTATAGCGGTGTTAGTTTTTTTTTGTTTTTTAATTTTTTTTTTTATTTTTTTTTTTTTTGTTTTGATTTCGTCGGGGTGTTGGCTTACTTCGTCGCCAAGTGCAATAAATATCAGCTGCCGTTTTGTTTTAAACAATCGTCTGCAAAGCCAGCTCAAGTGGAGCTCGCGTAGCATTGGTGCCGTGTTCGCTGTTTGTTTGTTTGTTTGTTTGTAATGTTGTTTATTTTCGTACAGCAGATTTAATAACATCACAGCGAAACGTATCACGTGGCGTCGCCTGTCAGATGAGTCGCTGCTCGTCTGCGAATTTGGGCCACAATGCACACAAGAGCTGCGCGATGGGGGACATGGGCCCGTGCCCCTGTATGGCTGTGGATAGCTGAAATAGATGAACTGGCGCAATCTAATGGAATTCAAATTAGCATTGCAGACCAGTTGCATGTTGCATGTTGTCGGATTGGCGCCCTTGCGCAGCGTAAATATGCCAATAAGTGCATGCAACAGCATTTCGTAAATTAACTGTCGAATTTGGCAATGTTACTGCAACAACAACAACAAAAACAACAGCAACAGAAACAGCAACTACAACTGCCAGTGCAACTATATGGAGCAGGATTATAATTTCGCTGAAAACATTTCTGCCATTTTCACATTGCCCGCGTGCATTGTTCCATCTGTCATTCGCTTTGTTGTCGTTACCAGCACTGCAACTCGTGTTTCTTTCTATCTCTCTCTCTCTCTCTTTCTTTCTATCTTTCTCTCTCTCCCTCTCTCTCTGCCGCCTGCTTGTGCTACTGAGGTATGCCGGTTGCCATTGGCATTGGGCTTAATGGCAACTTTTATAATTTATAGTTTTGAAATCCGCGTTGGCCAGCAGCACTTGTCCCTTTCCGCTCTTGTTTCAGATTTATTTGGCATAACCTGACGCTTGTCGAACACAACAACAACAACAACAACAAAAACAAGAAAAACGAAAAAATAACGCAATAACACAATTCTGCAACTGCTTGTGTAATTGTAACAAGACGCCATAAAAATTAATTAACTTTTCTTTCTTTTTTCCTCTGTCTTTGTCTCACTTTCAAACCGCAAAAACACACAGCAGCAATCAAAATGCCAGTTAACGCTTTACTGTTCGCACTTTCACTGTGTGCTTTATTAGCATCTGCGCACACTTCATCATCGTATTATGACTATAATGAGTTCGGTTGGAACAACGAAAACGAGCCGTTGCGGAACTCGAAGAGTCTAACACGTCGGAACGAGCTCAGAGGGCAGCAATTAAATGCCGAGCGGGTCGCTGACGTCACTGGACGCATAAATGAGCTGCTGCAAACTCTAAGCTTGCCGGCGGTGCAGATTGGCGAACCTGTGAATCCCTTGGCGGTGCAACCGCTGCCAGTTGTGGCCAAAAGCATGAATGAACCCGATATCGGATATGGCAGTGGTCTCAACGATGGCCCTGACGTGCGTATGCGTGATCCAGTGCAGGAACAGCCGGCAGTCTTTGAAAATGGAAATCTCGCTGCACCCTTCAACGTGGTTGCCAGTTTGCCAGAACTAACCCCAGCGCAATACATCGCTAGTGTTAGCGAAAAGCAGCGTATTCGAAGAGGCTTTGGCCAGCCTATAGCCGCTGAATTGCCATTCGTCTATAGGGAATGGGCTGGCCGGATGCCACAGAGACAGCCGCAGGCGTTGGCAGTGAACGCGGATTACGATAATGTGTCGGGCATGAGTGGAGTGCCTGCATGGCACGATCATGTGACACAGTGTAAGCGGCTCTTAAACAGCAGGCTACCAGAGGAACAGATACCGCAACCGTTCCAGATGCCATGGCAGCCACAGAACCGCAAGAGACGGTTTATACCATTTACTGGAAATAGCCCAAATAGAAATGACCAGCCATCCTACACGAACTACAATCGTGACATACAGCAGTGGCCTGTCGTTCAGGATAACAACAATTGGAATCGCTACCAAACTGGCGACGAAGGTTCCAAGCAATATCAGCAAATTAATATATAAAATGTATATTTCCGTTCAGTTGGCTTGTGGAACAAGCACCCATATATTTTTATACAGAAGAAAGGCAGCAAATCAAAAAAAGTACGTTATGTTTAATTGAATAATAAACTTTGATATTATAAGTCCAAGACTATTGTCTTGAAAGATTGAAATAATAAAGTATGTTGCATTGGTTCCAAAAAGTTCACACAGCAGACTCAAAAGAAACGATGAAGTTTATATTGTATGGTAAGATCAGATTCGAGTTTGGTACAGATCATTTAACTCAGTTACGATTCAATAGAGATTTGAAAAAGTCTTTACCAAATTAAATTTTTCGCAAAAAATACGTTACCAGACCTACTGTGCAATGCCTGCAGCAGTCTGAGATCATGTAAAATAAATGTCATTCTGAAATTGTGAATTGAGGAATTCCACAATGAGCAGATTGGAGATAATCGTGCTTGGCTGTGTATGTTAACACATCGAAATGATAATTGGATTTTTCAGGTTTTTCAACTTCAAACGTCGGAGCTTCTCGCTTACCGAAATGTAAAATCGATTTTCGACATCCAATCCACTCGTCAACACTTATGGGTCACTACATGGGTGGGCAGCTTGTTTCCTGTTTTTCTTCTGCGTTTGCAGCAATGGCGTAGCCTTGTCTGATGGCTGATAGGAGACGCATTAAAAGCCGCTAAACCGCAAAACCACATATATTTCATTCTTTTTTTCTTTTCTCTCGCGCTCACTTAAATGAAATTAACACTTGAAAGCGAATGAGCGTGCAAAAATCACTAGGCACGAGGCAGTCAGGTTGTAGATTTCAGGATGGAACGCGGCAGGCGGCAGGCGGCAGGTACATAGCATGGCGAAGAAGCACAAAGTGTGCGACTGCGAGTGTATTTAGCTGTGTTTCAGATCGCATCTACGCAGACTTCGCATTCGCTTTCAACACTATACTAAACACACACGCATACGCACACGACAGTGACGGCACGAAGGTGGCGACGGTGACGGCGATGACGAAGGCAACGGAGGCGGAGACGGTGGCTGGCGTCAAGTTGCGCCAGGACTGCGCCATTAAATCGAAATTTAAATGCACAAACCATTTGCCGGCTACACGCTTCCATTTGTTCACACACATGTTGGCGTAAGTACGACGTGCCAAATTTAATTTTTTCTCGCTTTTTCCTTTTCGTATTTTCTTTTTTTTTGTTTTTTTTTGTTTTGTTTTGAACGATTTTCAGCGATTTACTTGCGTTCTTTTTCTCGTTTATTTTTTGCTTTACTTTTTCTGTAATTTCATTTCAAGTTTTTGCCAACGTCAGCGTCATCGTCATCCTCACTGTCAACGTGGCAGCGCTGCCAGGGAGAAATTTATGCATTTCCTGTTGCTACTAAATTGATAATTTCACTGAAATTCTTTGCACTTTTATTGTCATTTTAATCGCATGAGGAAATAGCTATTTTATTTTATTGTTGCTGCCATTGCTCTTTTGTTTTTGTTTTAATTTTAATTTTTACTGCTGTAAAATGTTTAAACAAGCGGCAGTCAACGATGGAAGAAGGTATAACGCTGATACTGAGGTTCTCCCTGAGTCTACATTTGATTCATCGCTTGACTTCAGCTTGAAGTGTTCCAAGCCAAGCATTGAATCAAAGCAGCACCAAAGAGAAAAAATGTGGCAGAAGTGTTTGAGAACACTCCACACGTTGGCGTGAACACAGAACACACTCGACGTTGCCGACTTTGAACTAAGCGCAGCTTGCACTGAAAAGCAACTGAACTGCTGTTGCTCAGCTGCGACTATATGACGCATAGAACCCAAAACCGACGTTCCGAGACCGAAACACGAAGTCCATGCATGCGATTTGTTTACTTGCCATAATGACCGGCCTATCGTACACAAAAGGCTGTCAAACTTCGCTACAAGAAAATAGCGACAAATGTTTTTTGTAAGCCAAATAGAAATGTTACGAAATATGCCAACAACATGCATAATGACAGTTTAGACCTGAAGGCGTGCATCTTCGCAGATGACATTTGCGTAATACGTCAGTAATGATCTCGGAACGAGTGGAAAGGCCACATGACACTACGCAAGCAAAGGGAATCTCTTAAAGACTACATTTAAATAATTAGGAAGATGTACAGTGCACACATTTTCAATGAGAATTATTGTACATCAAACGCTGTAAGCTCAGATATTGTCAAAAGAAAGTTTGTGTATGTGTGTGTGTCAGTGCCTTCCTCTTCAAAACACATTTGGCTCGTGGCACAGTAAATTCAGTAGAAATGCTGAAATTCACAAGCCTCTAAATATTGCCCTCAGACATGTCAATCGCACACTCAAAATCGAACTATGCACATGCTTTGATCTCTTGACAAGAAATGAGCCAAGCACATGCTTATAGCCCATTGTTGAAATCGCTGACGTTGTCTAAGTAGCCGCAGTAAGAGGCTCTCAGTAATCTGAATGGTAAGCAGGCGACATCCGCAGCGACTTCCGTTGCATTCGCATTTCGCTTTCACTACGCAACAGCAACAGCAATAACAACAACAACAGGAACAGTCTCAGCCGCTGAGTCAGCCTCAGTTTCAGCCCCGGTACTCTGCAGCCGCTTCCATTCCGTTCGCACTGAAAGTGTTTTAAGACCACCAACCAGCGTCAGTTTGTGGCGAGCACAGTGGGCCAGTGAGATTCCAATGACAGACCGGATATAATATGCCGTAGAGATGATGGCAGGAGATGTCCACACAACTGAACGGCTGTGCCTTGCCCTGCGCCAGGCAACGTGTCAAGTGGCAAGCGATTTGTTCGTACTTTACATAAAGAACGAGGAAATGCTGAGGAGCACGGGGTAGCCGCTATGGGGAGGTAGCGATGCTGAAATTGCAATGCAAACAGCAAATCAGAAATCAAAGAACAATGACTGAGACAAACACTCGTCCCCATTTTGGCCCTTCCCCCTCATTCTCCTTGTCAACATGCCCATTCCCAACCCCATCCCCGTCAGCATCCCAATCAGCAGAGCATCAGCGCGCTGACTTTGTGCATTTTATGCAACCCATGTCAAGTGTCGAGCTCAATGAACCGCAAACAAGGCCAGCTGCGCTGCGAAAGCGTTGCGGATCATATGTGGGCACGAGGGGATGTTGTACGGGAATACAATCTTGTGGCGACACTTAGGCGCCAGAATCAATGCAAACCTATGCAAATCAGATCGAAGGACAGACAGACGCAGTAACAAAACGACAGACGACGTTCTGCCATCGTGGCATTCATGCCTTGCATCCTTTCAACGAAAACTAATGCCTGCAGGCGACTGTCTTTGTCCTTGTCCTTGTACTTGTACTCTTGCCTGTGCTTGCACAGGTTCTTACTTTTGCTTACATCGAATCAAATCGAATTTGGTAAAACGCCATTGCCTCGAGTGATTTTGAATTGTGTTTGCAATTACAATAAAATCCCTTTGTAAATAATGCCTAGCAAGCCCTCAACCGTCATGTGCGTGCGTCAATGCCGGCACGAGCAAGGATGCGAGAATAAGTTACTCGAATGGCATTGCCAGCAAAACTTTCCCTTTTTTGTTCGTTTGTTTTTTATTTTTCTTTTTGTTTTCATTCTATCTGGTTTGGGTATTTGTCGTCTTGTATTTGTTCGACAACCACATGCGAGATTTATTTGGACAAATATTTCTCTGATAACTGCAATTTCAAAAGCGATTTAAGCATCGAGTTGGCATGTTGCTGCCAACAAATAAAACTACCCGAGCACACCAGCAGACACCCGGCCACCACATTGTCAGTCAGCTTACCGCAGCATTCCAGCCAACGAAGCAAGCCAAGCCAAGCCAAGCGTAGCCAGGCAACAGAGCAACGAAGCAGCTAAGCAGCAGCAGGCTCTGCCGGATTACATAACAATGCTTCGAAGATGCTAACCGAATCGACGCTTGGCAGCCACTGGAACATTTGAACAAATCATTCGTGCAATATTTAAAATGCCACATCGCCCTCTCAACTCCCACAGCCTGCACAGCCCTCGCAGTCCCCTGCAGTCCCAGCGGCCAGCCAGCCAATGCAGACCTCCCAGTCCTCCTAGTCCTCGCAATCATCTCGACGTTACCATTCAATTGTCTACACATATTCGCTGTTTTATATGATTTTGCCACTTTGTTTCTTTGTCTTAGTCTCGCACTCTGTCTGTCTGTTTACTTGTCTGCCGCTCTGTCTATCTGCCGGTCTGTCTGTCTGCATGTCTGTCTATCAGTCTGTCAGTCTGCCATTTTATCTGTGTGTATGCCTCTTCTTCGACATTCCCGTACCATCATTCACTGTTGTGAATTAGTTTTAGTATGTATATTTGTCAGTATTGTTGTTGTTGTTGTTTCTGTTGCTGTTGCTGTTGTTGCTTTGGTTGCTTCTTATACTTGTTTCTGTGGCTTACTTTGATTCAAGGATTTACACTTAGTTAGCTTAGCCATGCTTTCCGATGTTGTCATCTGCTATTAGTTGCTGTGTTTGTTATTTGTTGTTGTTATTGTAACTAAAATGATTGCCGACTGCTTCCCGCCATTGGCAAATAACATTCTACTGTTTCGTACTATAGCAAATATTTGTATAACTCTGCAACTCTTCTATTTACAGTGAAACCACATTTTGATGGTTATGCTGAAATATTTCACATGAATTCTCACTTCCATTTGCAGACGAATGTCCTTCTAAATTTCCTGTGGTACATGCTGCGTCGTTGAGTGCTGGGTGTGTCTCCTGGTCTCGCACTTTGTATGGCTTTTGCTCCTCATGTTGTGTATCCTTTGTTGCTCACTTTCGTGACACAACTTTAAATAATCTATGACATTTTACACAAAACTAAATACACATCAATATTTGCCAAGGCATAACTCATGGACGCATACCATATTGAGGCAGTCAGTCGCTTGTCAAGATTTGCACTTACAATCAACGTCAAGAATAGTTTCCAGCACATGCAGACTCCTTAGTACATAACACACACACACATCATGTGTTATGCTGATAGTCTCTATTGCTTAGACCACACTGCTGTCGTTTTCAATTATCTATTATGCATAGTTTTTGTTAAACCATTTACTATCATCTGCTGTCTATCACTTGTTCGCGCTAAAGCTGCCTGTGCGTAAATATTTCATGCAAAGACAACTCAAATTTTTGCCAACGTCTTCGAAGGCACATGACAGCAAAGAGTCATAAATCTTAAATAAAATTTATGTGATATTTTCGCGCATAAAAAGTAGTTAAATAAATTTCACATACACGTAAATGTGTCTATGTATGTATGTATGCATGTGCAGATACATGCACCAAGTCTTCGCTTATATATACATCTGAATATAGTTACAGTGGTGAGCAAAAAATAAACAATAATTTATTGCTGTATTGCTTGTGCATCAAGGAAACATTTAAGAAAGATAATAATATGTCATATTTAGTGATTCAGATTAGATCGAAAGTATGTAATTATTACGAACATTACACTAATTAATAACTGAGAATGAATGAGCAGTTAGGCATCAAATTGAATAAGGAAGTAATCAGTTTGAACGAATGCCAGACAAATTCGTTTCATAGGTTTGGTCACAAACAATATGCGGCTTACGTTACCCAGTCAATGTCACTTTGGTATTCAAAAGATGAAATGTTTCAGCATATTTTCCACTGCTGATTAACCTCCTTTTCTTTTCTTTTGTATAATAAATAAAATAATCTTGTACAGGGCATTCATGCAACGTGTTACATATTGAAATGTAATCAAATAAGAAATATTTAATTTACGAGCTTTGATGTGCCACCTGACTGTGTACATACATATATCATTAATGGAAGCGGAACAGCTTATGAATAGAACAGTTTACCCATCCAAGAGGATGTGGCAGGCATGCGGAAGTTGCGCTTGCCATGACAGCATATACCGTCAGTAACGAGTTGTTGGCCAAATGATGACAATGAGTTTTTCCCCGAACACTGGCACTTCACTATGAGCTCCTATAACTCATCTGTGTTAGTGACAATTTGTTCATAAAAGATTATGAAAGTTATAAAATGCAGTGTCATTATTTTGCCCATAATTGTGCGGCAGTGGGAGGACATTTACATGTGCATTTACATAAGCATGCGCGGCTTCAGAGTGCGAATGGGCGAACCCATGCCAGGGACGTGACAGTTATTATGCACGCTTGCTTAACTTTAAGTAATTTTACTGTTGTTGATGATTTCCTCTTTTTATTTCTCTCTTTATTTTTATTTCTGTTTTTTTTTTTTAATCAACTTAATGCAGCATGGATGCAGTTCGACATCGTAGTTGCGCTTTGAGCGCCGGTTGATTGCAGTTGGCAGTTGACAGGTGACAGTTGGCACCGTACGAATGCGAAGAGGCGTCTTGAAATGTTCAGAATCTTCTTAAACAGACAGTCAGACAGACCGACCGACCGATAGACAGACTTCAGCTGCGTTGCATTGCGTTTGAGTAAAAGACCAGGCAATGCTTAAATTCACAATTTTCATAAATTTCACAAAGCGAAACACTAGACATGCCAGCCACTTTGCGCAGTTTTAACCTTGTGAACACCTGAATTATGAATGGGGAGCTGTATGGAACATGGCACATGGTACACATGCCACGGCGTCGGAATGAGGCACTGAGCGTTGTGGAGGTCGAGCGTGAGCGTGGGCGAGAAATGAACGAGAGCCAGTTGAGTCTGGGTGATGGGGCTGATGCGGCTGATGCGAACTGTAGGCAAGTGGTAGAGCAGCTAACTAACTTAAGGTTGAAACTAAGCGGTTAGAATACTGCAAGAGACGTTGGCAATGCAAAGGAGTGGGGCGATAATGTGGTTAAGCCTGGCTGCGAGTGACGAAGCGTGTCGTCGAACAGACTAAAACTATGTGCAGGCAGTGTCGCACAATACAACTAGCTTAAATATGTTACAGTGGCAGCATCGTCTTCGCTGTCGTTGTTGTCGTCATCAGCAGCAGCTACCATGGCGGTAGACCCTTCCTATGCGTTTACTCGACCATCTTACTTCCTACCAAAATACACATATTCTGGCGCTTGCCCTGTGTGCGTGTCTGTATTTGTGCGTGCGTGTGTGTGTGGGTGTGCATTTGTTGATGACAAAAGGCGTTCTGAACGGGCGTAGCCTCTCACGTGGGCAGGGGCATCTGCGGTGCTGGCGCTGGTGCTGGTGCTGCTGGCGCAAGGACAACAACCGAACTTGATCTCCTTCATGGCACCAGCAAAGGCGACAGAGCGAAACGCAACACACCAACACAGCAGCCGAGCTAACCAAAAACCAGTAAGCAAAGCCACTAAAGTAGAAAAAACACAAAAAAAAAACAAAATGCAAAAAAAAAAAATAAAAAAAAAAGAAAATAGAAACACAACTTAGTCCGTAGACGTAGACATTTTGCTTTAATTGTGACGTGCAAAAGAAACAGCAAAGGCAGGAGCAACTTGCACAGACACGGAGCTGACGGCAGCCACAGCCTAAGTACCTATATACGAGTGTGTGTATGTGTACATGTGTGTGTGTGTGTGTGTGTGTATGTATCTGGGTCCACATGCGAGGACCGCCAAGTGGCTCTGTGCCGTTTACTCTGTGCTGTGTGTGGGGTGCGGTGTGCTGTGTGCCATGTGCCCTGCGTTGTCGTCTGCGTTTTGTTGTTATTTACCTGGCACTCGCATGCGAATGCTCTGTTGGAAAATATTTTCGTACTTGTATAATTTTCATATTATGAATTCTTTACTTGCCAAGCGCATAATTTGTTAGACAATTTCAAAATTCATATTCATTTTTCTTTTTGGTTTCTCTCTTTTTCTTTTCTGTTTTGTCAAAAGTCAGTATCAGCTCTGACATGGGCGTGCACATAGGCACAGTAGCTGACTATGGCGCGCTTGACTGAAAATATTCATGACAAAATAATGTCATCGTTAGCGGCGATAATGAAGAGTACACGAAACACGCTGCTGAAGTTGCTGAAGCGAGCATTGGCGCAGTAGCGGGGAGGGGGGGAGGGGGGGGGGTGTTGCCGCTTGGCGAATATATTGTCATAGATTGAATTGCTTGCGAGTCGTTGAGCAGCGTGAACAGAACATGAACATAAACTCAAAGTCAAAGACAAAGTCAAAGCCAGAACCAAAGCCAAAATCAAAGTCACAGCCGGCCGGGAACAGAGGCATGCAGAAGGTAGCGAATAAGTAACCGAAGCAAGTAGGAATCGACAAAAAGAAAAATAATACAAAAAAAAAGAAACCGCGCAAACACACGCAATCTTGCTTGCGGTATATTGCCGCCCCCTGCACGCCCAAATGCCACGCCCACGCATCAATGAATTTTCGCTATGCATCAGCCTCAAAGTTTCTCTGGCCATTCGAAATATGGCGTAGAGGCCAAAGCCACATAGAAAGTATCTTAATCTCGCATAAGCGACTTTCAGCCAAACACTGCGCACTGCCCTGCGGTGTCTATGTGCGCATACTCGCATGAGCCGTTGTCTGTCTGCCGGCCTCCCTGTACTCGAGTGCGTGTGTGTGTGTTAGCTTTATGCTTATTAAACTATATGCTGCAGGCGCTCCTGTCCCGAGGCCTCCCTTGGCTGTGTTCTACTCAGATTTCATAAATTTACGCAAAAATATCCGAAAACTTTAATGGCAACTGCCTCGCAAAGGCGCATATTACGCCCAGAAATGCTGCCTACCGTTGACATGAATTGATTGTAAAACTTTTTCATTTCACTTTACTTCTTCACTGCATATTGCTCTTCTCTTCTCTTTTTCTTGTCCTCTCTTGTCTTGTCTTGTCTTGTCTTCTATTTTATTTATTTTTTTTTTCGGCACCTTTAAGGCTTCGTTTGCATTACGCACTTACACAGGTTCCCTTCGCACACGAAATGTAATCATCGCTTTCTATAATCACCTTGCTCTGAATTTCCCAAAGGCGACAATCGCAGACCTAAGAAAGTGTCTGGCCTTAAATTAAATTGAAGAAATGTGCTGTTTTTTTAAGTTTTATCACCTGGAGCATACTCGTATAACACCCACACACGTAAATTTAAGTAAGCACCGATTTATATGTGTGCATGTGTGTGAGTACTTATGCATATTATTTTTTTTTTGGGCGGTGTAGGCGTTTTGTCTTCACTGTAACTACCAACAAACCGAACGCCCAACGACGTGCCAGTTAGTGCGTTGCCTAGTATTCACCTGCGTCTCTGTCTAGCATTGCAACATTCGCTAAGAGTGAGCATCGCTTCTGCTAGACTGCTGTTAAATAATTGGCACGTTTCCACTTTACGTAAACAAAAGTTCAACAGTTATTCAAGTGACGAATCAACTGTTAGGGGCAATTCGAGATAGGTTTAAAAACAAATATTTTTTTACTTTATTTACAAGGAAATCGTTGCATAATTTATAAACTTATATTCACTTTAAATTATGTAGCAATTGTAATTTAAATGCGTAGAACATCAAAAGCCAATTTATTTTAAGTGAATCGAAAAATCAATTCATTTGTTCTACAACGTTTACATCAATCGCAGTTCGCCGCCTTGCTAAATTGTTGCTATTATCTGCGGCATTTTGACGATTTAAACGGAATTTATTGGCTCGATTTCTTTGAATTTCTGCTCAAAGCACAGAGTGGGGTTACAGGTTCATAGTGTTTCTATTACACAATTCCCAACTATTTTAGACGTTTTAAATCTTAATTGGACATTTAATAACACATCTAAAGGCATCCTATGCGTGATCAAATTGGCGTTATTCGTCAAATTATTATACTACTGCCAGAAGTTGTAGATGACTTGAGCATTGCCAGTTTTTTATTTAACCGATATCTTTAGTTTAGACCAGCAGAGCTTGAAAATATTGATGAGTAAAGTTATGCTTTACACTTCCAAATGCTTCGGAATCGAAACAAACAGCTCATGCGACCCAAGTGCTTCAGATGGTTTCGCCTTAAATTCCAGCATAAAAATTTTATTTAAAATAAGAGATGTCACATTTACTCTATATTAATTATATGCAATTATATTCTTGACGGTTCAGTAATCTAAAGGATATTCTTCTGAATAGAAACAAAAACTCATGTTAAATTGTCTAACTGTAATATGGCAACTTTAATTTAAACCCGTCAGCCCCACTTTCACTCAAAAATAATCGTAAATAGCCAAAATTCTTGGTGTTTTACCCTGGCACTTTCCCATTAGCCACAGACAAATATTTGCAATAATTAAAACAAATTAAAATTCCTTTTTTGATAAAGCACTTAAGAGAAGTTTGCATTTTAATGTACATTTGTGTTTTTGGTTTATTTTTTTTTTTATTTTGATTTTATGTATTTTTTTTTTGTTTTGTTTTTTACTGAACCTAGCATGCTTTCAATTTGGGTCAGTTTGATTTGATTCGACTTGAGTCGACTCGGAATGGGTTTGATTCGTTTTGATTTGTTGTTAATTACTTACCGTGCGCTGTACGGGAATCACATTCATAAGCAAATTTACATTTGGTTTTGTTTTTGTTTGTTTGTGCGTTTGTTTGATTGTTTGTTTGTTGTCGGTTTGGTGGTTCGTTTGTTAGTGAATTTGTTGTATGTGCGTTTCAATTGATTTGCATGTTTACACAGACGCATACATATGTATATACAAGTATATGTTATATACCATATATATATGTATATGTGTAAAATTGGAGTGCGTGGCGTATGAGTATTGTATATGAGTGTAGTGTGTGTGTTTGTGTGTGTTCCGGTTGTATTAGTTGTGGTGGGGAAAAGAGAAAAAGAAAATGACATATTACAAATAAATATATATTAATCTTATCATATAAATATATATGTATATTTATATTGTATACGTTTATATTACATATGTAAATACATGTATAATTGTTTGAATATTTTTGTGTGCTAGTTTTAATTATTTTTTATAATGCTGCAAGCGAAATAGTGCAGACAAGGACGACGATATGCAAAAAAAAAAAAAGAAAAGGAATCAAAACAAAAAAAAAAAATAAAATAAAACCATGCAAAAGGACATGAAACAAAAATGAGTATGTGCCCTTAGGACGCAAGTCGTTAAATAAATCTACAGTATAAACTGCTGTGCGCTACGTGTGCAAGTTTGACTAAGGAAACAAAAGTGTACAAAATATATACTTGCATGCTCTACATATATACAAAACGAGAAGAAACGAAATAAATAAATAAATAAATAGTCGCAAGTAAATGATAAACCATACGAAACATGCAAAGGCAGACAATTAAGCGAGCATAATTAAGTAAAACAGCGACTTGTGCTTACCTTCGTCGCGGCCTGCCCTGCCCTGCCCTGCCCTACTTTGCCATGCCCTGCACTGCCCTGGCGCGCTTTATCGCGTCTCGTTATGTCTCGCATCGTTATCGTTACATTTTTTGTGCGTCACGGTTTTGCAGCTGGCTTAGTGCTCTTGGGCGCTTGAGCGCTTGGGGGCCTGGCTCAGAACGGCGCAGAGTTGAGCTCAGTGTGCATATACAAACTCAGCTGGGCGACTGCTGAGGCCGACTGTCTCCGCTCGCGCGTATCCTGCGCCATGGGTTGCCATCAACTCAACTCTTTTTTCGCGCTTATGGGATTGCTTGACAACTGCTAAACGCCACGGGCTATTGATTTTCGAGTATAGCGACACAATCAAGTTGATTATTTGATTGGAACCGGTTTGACTCATTCAAACAGCACCACTCTGGCACAGACAAACAACTCTGGCCCCATAACAACAACGACAATAAATTGCAAACAACCAACGGCAGCATGGCAGGAGATATAAACAGTGGAACAAATTGGCAGCAGGTGCGGGTGAAGCGAATAATTTAAAGCAACATCCCAAGGGCCAAAATACGAGTAAATGCGAACGTTCAGACACAGACAATCATTTTTATTAAAAATAAGCGGCGGGCGAGGCCTTCCTGCACGCTGTGCTCACTCACACACGCACCCCAATACGCATCAATTGCGTTTTCGCATTTTAAATTTTCACAAAAACAAATCAGATTTTTAACTTAATCAAGCGTATGAATGGATAGCGGAGTTCGGAGTTAAACACCGAGAGTGCAAAAAATGAGAAAATCAAAACATATACGAAAAAAAAAGAAAAGAAAAACAGAAAAAAACTGAATAAATAACAATGACCGAATATTGCGTTGAGTTGCCATGTAAACCGCTTCGAAGGAGTGTCGGTATATTGTATTCGCTTGCGTGTGTGCTTGGGAGTGTGCGAAATATTTGTGCTTCAATAAATGTTAACCAAAAACTGAAGAGAAAAACAAGACGACGAACTCACACACACACACGCACAGACACACATAGACACATACACGCACACACATTGGCGCATTGACTGCAGACTATCTGCCAAATGCCAGGACGATGATCTTCAAATCCGAAATGATTTGAACATGCACAGCAATGAATCGCATCGAATCGAAACGAATCAAATTCAATTCGAATTCATTAATCATGATGTCCGGATGTGTCCTTTGACTATCACTTAGATGAGCGCACGGTGTCGTTTGGAATCAAATCGAACTCAACCCAGTTCAGCTCGGCACACTTTGTTTGAGCTTAGCTGTCCCAAACAGTAATGAGCTGAGACCAATGGTAGACCATCACCGGACAGACTGTCAGAATCACGGCAGTGTCACTCTATTGCCACTTGCCATCATATGGCGGCAAATTTGTGCTTTGATAATGATAATAATGATGATGTTTTGAATACCGATGGCCTAAAGTCACGAAGCAAAAGGAAGATAGGCTAGCGATAAAGGTGGCAGGCAGTGGAGGGGGGCGTGTAGTGGTTGAAATGAAGCATTCATTTTGATAAAACATTTGAGGATTGGCGAAGTCAATTTGCCAAATTATTATATTATACATAAAGCATACGTGAATTTCTTATCTTTCAGTTGGCGTTGGCCAAAATCGATGTTGTATTCAGGTTTCAATAAATGCCTGTGGATTTTTTAGTTTGCCGCCTAAATATTGCTCTTGATTGAAAGCGAAAATACATTATAAGGTAACATATACAGCAAAAACAAAAACTAAAAAGAAAAAACAAACCGGGCCAACCTGGAGTACGCGGGCAGCAAGTGCTTACGTGCATATGCTCCACTAATCTGCCAACCGTTCTGATAACTGTGAAGCATATGAAGTTTATTTCGTGCTACACTATTTGACCTCAGTCTAATATTTCATAGCTAAACGTTGAATGAGAAAGAACACTGCATCAAAAATGGTTAGAGTGTGGCATTTGCTTGAGTTAGCCTAAGATTATGCAAAACACAAGCGATGGAAGCCAACGGGATTAAGCTAAATGCTGTGCAAAACTTCTGCTGACGGAACAAAATTGTCAATGCAAATGGGCTGACAACAATCCTTGCACACTTTGCCAATAAAAAAATAAGTTAACAATCAGATAGAGTGCATTCCGTTGCTAAAATTGAATTCCTCTGCGTGGCGCCCGTCTGCATTAGCTAAAGTCTGTTAGCAACATCAGCCGACCTCGTCAACAGCCATTTTGTTTTATCTTATTTCATGAAAGTTATGCACCGTTTTACGTCAGCAGCTGCCGCTGTAGAATTAAGTGCACTCACGACATTGAAAGTAGCTTACGGCAGCGGGCCGCCTTTTAGTGAAACCTTGTCGATACTTCGCAGCTTCCTGACTGTTGCCATGCACTGCCGACAATGAGTGAAAAAGGAAAAGAGCAAATCCTTTGCAAGCCAACGAGATATTATTTGCTTTTTATTATGTTCATATAATTGGAGCTTCTTTTTTATGATTTAAGTATATACATCGTTAGTTTACATAATTTCAAAGCCATTTTAAAATATGTTACTCAAATAAAAATAACAAACAGACTGAAAACATGCAAGTAAATATAATATACTTATAGTAAAAAGCAATTTTGAATAAAGTTACTTACGAAAGTTGAATGCAAGAGCAATAAAATAACAAAACGTTGCATACTGCGCGGCGCAACGTTCGACACGGCAGTGGGCAACAAGTCGGGATTAGAGTAGGGTGAGAGTGGCATAGCGAAAGCGTGCAAGCGTGCACCAATGACAGTTGTTTTCGTTTCTTGTTGCTTCTTTTTTTTTTTTTTTATATTTTTTTATTGACTGCCTTTTTATTTTTTTTGTTAAATTTTATTGCACAGTATTGGTTCGGAGTAAGCAGAGCGATAGTTGAGAGTTGAGTTGAGTCAAAGAGTGCTGAGCGAGGTAAGAACTAAGAGCTTAATAATCGTATTCGTAATTAAAAAAAGCCAGTAAAAAATGGCAGCTACAAATCAAATTATATATACGCAGTTTAAAATATATATATAAAAAAAAAATTCATTCACTTTTTTCTTTTTGTTTTCTCTCGTTAAATTTTTTTTTATTCTATTAAATATAATTTTGTTTTTTTTAATTTATTTGTAATTGAAATTGTAGCAAAAGCGAAAATCGTTATGCAAAAAATTCATTACAAAATAAAATACACTAGGTCAAGGCTCATTTGTATATCTAGTTGAAAAAAGTTTGTGAATTATAATGTCAAATTTGATTCGTTTTCCTTAATTATTGTTTTTTTTTTTTCTTTTTTTTTTACTTCTTTTTAGTTTTGTTTTGTGTTGCATAAATGACTTTTAAATACATAGTTACGCAGCTAACGTACAAATGGCAATGCAAGTGATCACTATTTGTGTTGCCTAATGGTTGTTGTTGTGGTGGTTTGCTTGGTTTGTAACTTTTTGTCATAGGAGTATCTATGCTATTTCATAACACACTCACCCCAATGCGTCCCAGCAGCAGCGCATCCATTTCGCCGCCGTTTTGTGCAACCGGAACTGTGGTGATGACGGAGATCGTTGGCTCCTGTTGCACGCTTAAGTCCACCGACATTTTTCGGCCGCACCACTCCGGGCTGTCGATTCTTTCTGGCTGTGCGTGTAATTGGGTGGGACGTGCAGGTGTGCGTGTGTGCTGGATAGTTTTGTTGTTGGTGCTGGTTTCTTGGTCGTAGTTAAGGTTTTTTTATTATTTACTTTTTTCGCTTTTTGTTTTTTCTTTTTTTGGCTTTTTGTGGGAGGTTGTCTATTTGTCGTTATAACAGCTTTTTTGCGAAATTTTGCCTCGCTTAGTCGTTACTTACATATGTGTAAAGGTATAAAAGAATATATACATATATATATATAAATTTATAATATATAAATAGTTCTTTTATTTTTGTTATACAATTTTAAACTGGGAGTTGCATGAGTTTTCAAGTAAAATTGATTTTTGTTGAGTTGAGTTGTGTTGAAACGCAGTTGGTTTGGGATATGTTATTGTGCTACTTTAGTATTATTATTATTATTATTATTTTGTTTTTTTTTTTTTTTTTTTTGGTTCTTGTGTTTTTAGTTGACTTCAGCTTTTATATGTTTTCAAATTTCAATTTCATAAAATGATTGTTTCGTATTTTGTGCGCTGAACTTGGCATGTTCATGTTTTTAGTTTTCATGTTGCTCTACACATTTTATTACAAGGTAGCGCAGACAAATTTTAAGCGAAAACAAAAGTTTGTTTCACATTTCAGTTTATGGTGCAGCGCTATAAATGATAACAACTTTTAACTAAGGGGCATACGTGTATTGTTACTTCTTCTGCTTTTCTTGTATTTTTTTTTTTCTTATTTTTCATTAAACTTTTTTTTACTAAAAAAAATACTCCATCACAATTTGCATATTTCAAGCATTCGTTTGGTGTCCCAATGTCTCACACAAATTATTTAAGCTTTAGCATCGCAATGAAATTCGTGCGATGTATGCGACCAAAATAAAAGAAAAACATTTTTTTTTTGTTATGGACAAATTAATGACTAATGGCCATTGGTGGCCACAAAATTGATTTGCTCCGGCGAACCAACTCGAATTATGCCGCAGGACAAACATGCATGAATGCAATTTTGAATGAATTACCATAATTTTGATAAATCGTTTAATTTCGCAAATTCAATGCAGAAATGTAACAGGGTTACGGTTAGAACTGAAGAGATTTAATGACCTGTTAGCTTTCGTAGTTAATTAGGTGATTGAGAGAATTGTTTTAGAGTTGGCAAACGCAAGCGCAACCTACGAGTCCTGCCAGCTTGCAGAGATCCGCTACAACGACGTACTCAATCAACTAATGTGCACCTAAGGGTAAAAGATGTAATAGATTGAATAATGATGCAGCCATGTGTAGAATTGCTAAATGTGGAAGTTTTCTGCGAAAAGCTCTTTGACGCCGCCAGTTGTCAGGCAATTACTGGCGTGACTCTTATCTTCATCATTATATTACCCACTGCTGTCGCCTGAGTCGCTGCTGCTTTGCTCATCATTTACTTTGGCGTAATATTTTTCTTTTCATTGCTCATGTCTCTACCTGTACTTCACTTCACTCAGCAGCTAATTAATTTGTGTCGCAATTTGCAATTCGCAGCTTTGCTTAGCGTTGCTTTTATGCAACTTAATTGCTACTGCGTCATCATCCTTCATCCTTTTGATTAGCATTTCCGGCTTATTGCGACACTAAAATGCGTCAGGAATTGTTGAAAATATTTAAAGTGGAATATGCAAAACGCAAATACAAGGAATTCAAGTAATCACGGTGAGTGAATGTCGGCGCACACTTTACGCAGTGCCAAAGGGGAGCAGGAAGCACTTTGCATTGAACTGCGAGTAGGAAACTTTTTAGCAACAACGGCAGCAAGAGAAGAAGCAGCAGCAGAAACACTCGAGGTCAGAATGTTGCGAGCAATTGCAATGCAAATTATGCAAATATGTTGCCAGACTGCATTCTTGGCTGCTGCGGTAACACACAGTGGGCCCTCGGCTTTCTAAACTTAAAGCGCTTAACATGCTTCAACTGCGTGTCGAGCTTGCTAGTGCGCACAGCACAAGGCTGGCCCATATGTTTTATTGTAAGTATTTGCACGCGCCTTGCGAGGGCGCAAATATTATTTGTGTTTTCTAACATGCTCGTCCCCGCCCTCATTCATGTCCGCAACCACTTTCTTACACATGCCTTCCTCACTTCCTCTCTCTCTCTCTCTATCTCACTCTATCGCTCCCTTTATTTGCTTCTTTCATGCATACCTGCTAATTTACTTCATTAATGCAAAATGCTCGCAAATATTCAACCTGCAGCATTTGACTTTGTTAAACAATTTAATTGACATAGAAATTGCTTTGGCAACAAATACGCCAGCCCTGCCACTCTCTCCAGCTCCCACCATGTGTCAGACACGTCTATAGCCGTATCTCGCTGCCCCTTCCTTGTTGCCTGCCTCGAGTATTCATCAACTGAGCAAGAAAACTAAAATCAAATCAAGTTGAAAAATCTGCGAATAGTTTGTGTGCGGTGAAATTCATCAAAGCCATTGTTCCATGCCATTCTCATTCTCAGAGTCCTCTCAGTCTGGCTGCCATCCTCCCTCATCTACCGACTTGACTGCTCGCTTTGCTTCATATCTCAAGGCACACTGCACTTGAATGCCACATCAAGAATTGTGCAGCGGTTGCGGGTATTTTTAGAACGGTCTTGGCAAAGATTTGTCATTCGCTACTTGATTTTGATAAACGATGTTCTTCACTGCTGCCATCAAATTTTCTATTTACCACTTTTTTTTTTCAATTGTCATCCTTTTACAGGTAACACTTTGTCATGGCAATTTAAAGCACATTTATTCTTTACATCCTAAAAATAAAAAAGAACGCAACCAAACTGCACAAACAATGCGAGAACTATTCGAGGGCTACTCAAAACAATGATGGAACTTCAAGTTTATACCCGCATATGCTTTTCAAAGTCAACCTCATCTAGTCGACGAGTATATTGACTTTAGTTGATGTTTGGCTGAACATTGGATGGTTTCTAAGGACATATTTGCTTAATTTTCGAGAAAGGTTTCCCTTTTGTTATTGTCAATGATTTAAGCGTGAAAAATATTCATGGCCAGTGTCAATTTTAATGCCAGCAACAATTACAATGATAAAGACAGTAAAAAAAAAAACAAACCAAAAAAAAGCAAAAAACAACAACAAACAACAAAAGCCATTACAATTAAGTGGTAAACGTTGACTCGCTAATTAATTGTTAATTAATGTTTGGCTTTAGTCATCGTCATTGTCCTTGTTGTTGCTGCTGTTGTTGTTGCCATTGTTGTTTTTGTTGTTGTTATCGTGATTGCTGCTATAGCAATTGTTATTGCTGCTTGCGAAAGTTACGTAAACAAATGCCAAAGCTGATATCGCGTTTTCCTTTGTTTTGGTACAAATTTCGACATGAACAAACTCACATCTGACATCCGCAAACAAATCCCTGCATGTTAGCTTGTTCACGCACCGCTTTGCATTCAGCAGCGCCAAAGGACGCGTGCTTTTGGATCTGTTGGATCTGCCTGTTTGACGGCTGATGGCATAGCTAAATGGCAGACAGGCATGACTGTGTGCGTTCGGTGATTGGCACCATTACCTGAATGGTTTGCTACTGTCGACAGTGGCAGCAACAACAATAACAACAGAAAAAAAAAACAATAAAAAAAACACCAAATAACAGCTTTGACAGAACAAAGCAGCCGGAATTTGCAATCATAGCGTCGAGCTGTCGAAAAAGCAGAGCAGAGCCAACGAAACAAGAAATTGCAGCTAAAAAGCCAAAAAGAACGAAAAGGTGGATAAGTAAAAGGAAGGAAGGAAGCAAGGCAGCAAGAGGAATTAAGGAAGTCAGAGAGTAGAGCAACAAGAAAATGAAAGAGCAACGCATGCTGTTGACAAGTTGAAAATTTCACTTGGCTGGTAGCCATTTTCAACGGGCACAACGCGGCGTATGTGCAATTTGCGCGTTGATGCTCCATCTGAGGCAGAGACGCATCAAAATGGCATTTAATGCGCCATTCAGACGAACATTAAGGAAGTAACGCTTACACACACACACACACACACACACATTTACACTTTACACATATTTAAATTCATACACAGGCATATACATACATACATATGTACGTGGCTTATGCACATATATGTGTATGTATATGCATATATATTGTATATAAATGGTATAAAGATGCGTTGCCGAGCGCAAATAACATTTTATCTTGCATTCATTCATACGCACAGCAGCGCGCATTGGGCGCGAACTCGATTGGCTGTGCGGTCAGATGCGCAGAATAAATAAAAAAAAAATTGTTTTTTCGCTCAAAACTGTGGGAAAGTGAACCAAATCATGCCAAACCAAACCGAAGCGAACTGAACCGCACCGCACCGACGCAAAGTGCGATATCTTTGCCAAGTAGGTGGCAACGCGTGAAGTGCGTGATAAAATACAATGATAATAATAACAATAATGAAACTCGTAAAATAATACGCACAAAGCCATATTGGCAACGCTAGGACCGTAGGCTAGCAACGGAAGCGATTGCGGTTGCCCAAAAAAACGAAAGGAAAACTCCATTATTCGGGCAACCTATTGAAAAATCAACAAAAACCAAAAATACAAACAAAAAACGACAAAAAAAGCGAAGAAAATAAAATACACAAAAAAAAACAAAAAAAATGTAATAAAATAAAAAAATAAAATAAAATACAAAGAAACCGTCATCCACAAATGGGCGCTAAGCGACATAAAAGGCAGCCAAGTCAAACGAGGCTAAGCCAAGCCAAGCCGAGCCAAGCTAAGCGAGTTTCGTGCATGCGAGTGTGAGCTTTGAAAGCAAGGAGTCGCAGCAAAGCCACTTTGGAGCCTCAAAAGGCAAACAAGTAAGCAGCAAAGTGAGAGAGCAAAACGACCAAGCAGCGAAGGCAGGAATTGGCGGGCAGGAAGTGCGGCCGAATGCCCACGCTTGGCTGGCTGAACGAACGAGCGTTTGAATGACTGCCGGTGGGGGTGCGGGTGCGGGTGCGGCTGCGGGTGCGGCTGAAAGCGGTTGCTCGCTTCATTTGCCAAAACAAATGACGATTTTCTCCCGCCCTAGCCACACTTCACATGCCACACACTCCACACTCCACTCTCCTTACTTCATACTCGATGTGCCATGCGGCAAGTGGCGCACTAACCGTGGCAAGCCAACAACATTCAATTGAGTGGATGCTCTGCGGCAGGCCGTAGTTCGGCCTCTAATGAGAAACAATGGACTCGCACCATCTTCTGTGCGTTTTGTGCGAACTGTGTCAGCTCACTCAGTCAGCACGACGCTCGACGCTCGACGATCCCGATGTCCCAAAAGTCATTCGAGTGCACATAAGCTAAAAATAAAGTGCAAATAAAATTTACGCAGCCGCGTCACATAATCGATTGGGTTTGAGCGCGTAAACGAATGCCAGCGCAGTTGTCACTCGAGTGCTTCACTGTATAAATGAGCACATGAGCGCATTACCGAATGAATGAATGAACGAATGAATGGATGAGTGGATGAATGGTTGAATGGATGAAACAGGATGAACCAGGATGAGCCAGTGCACGGCACACAGCGAATTGTTGAATTGTTTACAATGGTTGGGCGGCGGATTAAGGGGGCGGGGGTGATGGCATAAGCAATACAATAACAACAAACAGCGGTTATTTATTTGCGCACATCAATTTGTTGGATTTCAGGAAAGACGAAAGCACGAAAGCGAAAAGTTCGTTGAAATCAATGCTGCCGCAGCCTAGTAGGGCTAAACAGCATCAGCCATATCGACGGCGCCAAACAAAGGCGGACAGACGGCCATACACCCACACACACACAAGGCAGCCAAGTTAATTGTCAAAGCTAATTGACAACGGCAAAACACAAAAATAAAAACACAAAATAATAATTATAATGGTCAGCACGTATTGTGCGAGGCGAGTAACAGCCGAAGGATAAAAGACAGATGAATAATCACTCAAGGGACACGACATGCACACACGCATAACCACACGTACACACGCACATACGAAAACGGTCGGCAGAAGGGACAGACAGACAGATAGGCAGACTGACAAGCAATAGACAAACCTTTGAATAGACGCAACTCGCAGGCGAATAGGCAAACAGACAAATGCCGCCTGACTGGCAGATGGAGAGCGCGCGCGTGTCGCAATGGCGTTGGCATTGGCAACAGCAACAGCAACAGCAGCAAAAACAACAACAGCAACAGCAACAGCAAAGGCAACGGCAACGGCAATGGGTAAGCGATTCAAATGGCGCTTCTGTTGACAAATGTCAGGCGAACGCGTTTAGCGACGCCGCGCACGTTTGCCAGCCCGCCCCATAGAGCCGGAGTGTGGGCGTATGGCGCCATATTGTTTGCACAAGTCCCCTGCCATATGTTGTTATTTGAATTGCTTTTAAATTTTAATTACGCGTGCATGCAAATATATTTATTTGTATTTATTTGCTGCTCTCTTTCTCCCCCTTTTCGAATTTATTAGGCGCTTGTATGAAGTCTGTATTTGTTCATGCTCGTTCTTGTCCTTTATTTTTATTATTCATATTGCAGCGTATCCGTGATGCTTATGTTAGCCGCTTCATGTGTGCGTTTGCCTGTGCGTGTGCGTGTGCCTGTGCGTGTGCGTGTGTGTGTGTGTGTGCATTGAAATTAACTGCCATACTCGCATTTGCTTTTGGCTTTTCATGCTGCGCACAACGTATGACGGATAAATCTGCAAGTGACATACTTATGAGTGGCAGCACAACTCACACACCCACACACACACACACACACACTACACTCATCAAAAGTAAAACAATAGGAAATGGCAAAACCATGCCACTGGCCACTTTGTCTGTGTTTTATTTGTAATTTTCACGTTGTCAAACAAAGTTAACACGCCGCACACATACACGCATACCAAGGCACACAATCACACAAGGCACGCATTGAATGCATTTAAATAATGGACAAATTAAATAGGATATTTACATGCCAGAGCATGAGTATACGAATATGTATTCATTATACTTATAAATTAGTAAGTACGCTGGAATGTGCATGTGCATGGCAACCGAAGAAGCTGGCGCAGAGGGCAGCTGCCTTTTGCCACTCTTTGCGCTCGGAACCCATGCTGCGCCGGAGCACTAATTGCCCATAATGCTTAGCATGCAAAGGACACGTATTCAATACCGGACTCGTGCTTGGTAAGCCCAGAGATTAGCGCCTTCTTCATTACGACGATTTGCAATGCAGAGTTTAATCCAGGCAATAATCAAGTTGCCATGCGCGCCCAACTATACAGCGACAAGTGTACATTTAGTTTAGGATCGGGTAAACTAAGTAGATAAATTAAATTGATAAACAGCAGTTGGCAGTGTCCGAAGTACGCAGACAAGAGAGTTGAAACAACTTTTACATATATGTATAATTTTGCATAAAGAAAGTAAATATTGAAAATGCAAAATAATAATTCACATAACCCCGCCGTGCTTCAGTGTACGAATCCTTGCCAACTAAAGGTGGCCAAATTTACAAGCAAGCAAGAAAACTTAAAGCAGAACACATCGCAAAGGATATCAAGCCTGCTCTTTTATATATTTTTTATATATTACATATATTAAAAAATTGTTGTCAGTAATTTTGCCAAATATCCGTTCAAGCGGAAAAAAAGCAAACAAGCTGCCGCTCCACAAACATGTCATCTGGCCGAGACTAAGAGAAAGTGTGAAAGATCGGCCTGATAAATCAAATGCTGACCAACCTGTTGATCAACAGGTGTCTTGCGAATCCGACACGATATTTGTGATTCAGCGTGAACAGAAAAACTTCTCAAATTTGAATATGCTTTACAATTTTAATTTTTATACCTAACTTAAATTTCTGATATGAGCTCTGCTCTGCGCCTTTCCGGGATCCAAAGCAGCATTTTGTGTGCACAATGCGCCATGACCATGACTTAGCCAAGCTTAGTTAACATAATAAATTAAATAATCTTTCAATACGTCATGTTTCATATTATTTATGTTTTGCCCTTGACATCAGTTAAACACAAAACGAATTCTGCAAGGAGGCAAGGCCATATGCACATTGTTTGTACAAATTAATTGCATTGCAGGTGCTTTGCCTTAGATTAGTCAGCATAAATAAAATGAAAAAAGTAAATAAATAATCATCATAACACTAACCAATATACATCAAAATAGTTCAGAGTAAATTTGCAATTAAACGAAAATTGTAAATTAGGGTGTGAGTATTTTTGATATTATTTGCAAATTCTCATCGAGGATTTCTGTGTGATGGCACGTGTTGGCAAGTCGACACAGAAGCCTTAAGGTGCGAGCTTCTTTGACTTGTTCGGCGCAGAGTTTAAGCAGCTTAGCTCAAAAATGAGTGCGGTGAGGCGCTGAGTATGCGAGCAGTGTGACCGACCGACGGAGGGAGGGAGGGAGGGTGGTAGAGAGCGGTGCTTGATTTATGCATACTTATGCTATAAATACACACATCATGCACAAACACATACGCAAACGCGTGTCAAATGCTTTTGCTTGTGCTTGTGCCTGTGTTTGTGCAGTTGATGGTGCATTTCGAGTGTAGATATGCGTTTATCGCACACGACCTTCATCTGCACTTTGTTCAGTTTTTCTGTTTTTGTTTTTCTTTGTTTTTTTTTTTTTTTTTCAGCTGTTCCCCGTCGACTTTTACTATGAGTTTAACCATGGTTTAGGTGGAAGCCACGCACACGAGTGTACGGCACGAGTGCGTGCATATTAATGAATGTTAATTGAAGCGCATTTTATGCTCATTAAGTATACCCAAAGGTACCGCATACCCGCATAACCAAGCGGCCAAGCTGCCAAGCGACCAAGTCCATTTATTCCAGGCCACGCTTGCGGCTTCACTTTGTATTTTTTTGTTTTTTGTTTGGTTTGTTTTT
>JBAMBQ010004918.1:0-55563 GCA_037044495.1 Stegana nigrithorax
TTTTACTTTCGTGTTTTATTTATTTGATTTTCTTTTCGGTTTGTTTGTTTGTTTATTTTTGGCAAAACTTCAGTGCAACGTCGCAACGACAACGGCAACCGACAACGCCAGCGACAACGACAACGACAGCGACAGCGACAACGACATCGACGTTAAATAAGTGAAAGTGTTCAGAAGAATGTGTTCACGTCAACGTTTAAGTCATGCTTTGACGGCCACGGAGCGATGAACGACCGATGAACAAACGGACAGTAAAAGCAACGCTCACGTTAACGGCGTCGACAACGACGGCGATGACGACGATGATGGCGATGACGATGACTCTGACTATGACTATGGCACAGACGACGTAGGACGTTGATGGCAAAGTTTACTGCGCGGTGGTTCTGCCACGGCTGATGCCAAAATGGAACTAAAGGCAGCCGCAAGGTGCTCACTGGGCATTGCTTGGCTTGGCAAGCCAAGGGCTTCGTTTCGTTTCGTTGCGATTCATTCGTTTTGCGTTGCCAACATCTTCGTTCGACATCGTTTGCCTTTTTGGTCGCTGTTGTTCTTCTTGTTGTTGTTGCTATTGTTGCTATTGCTGCTGTTTCTGCTCTTCTAGTTGTTCTTGTTCCTGCCGTTATTGTTGTTGTGATTAAACAAATAACGACTTCACTTGTTATTGCTTATTTTGATAAGTTCCGCTGCATGAGTTTTCGTAAACAAAACCACGGCAACGCAAACAAATTGGAAAAAGCTTTTAAGCACTCTGCTGCCAGTTGGCGTTTGGGTTGCCGCACTAGCTTAAAACGTTACTCAGCATGTGAAGTACATACAAACTGCCGCTGAAAGCCATACGGCATAACGTACTTTGAAAGCTCAAAGTTCATTACGTAGCGTGGCATGTATTTGAACGGAATGCAAATTGGTCATGCAATGCAACCAGTGATGATCTATTGTGCACCATTTCTATTTTATATTCAGTCGATTTTATTCATCTCAGTGCAATTTTCATGTGCGTCAAATCTCATTCAATTCAAATAAGTGTTGAGATACAACGAATTTTGTTTTTGGTACCCTTTATGCACATACATATGTCTACCAAATCTTACCATTCTACAATTAAAGATTATTTACCCGTCGTCTTTAAATTACATCACGGTGGCACAGACGAAGATTTGATTCTATTTAAGAGTCCCAAACTTCCAGCGGGTGCCACTTACAGGCATCTTTGGTGGTGCTCAGTAGAGTTACCTGGCACTGAAGAAGGCCTATGTGCTGCTGACAAAATAAACCAGCGCAGCCATTAAAATTTTGATTTTAAAAAAGTAGCTTACAAGCATTTCTCATTTATATACCTGCTTTCATATAGTAATTTTCAAAATTTTCATTTCGATTTGTGTTCCTGCTTTGAAGCTTTAAAAGTTTAGCTAAGCAAATGTTAACAAACCAAGCTGGCTGACCATGGGATCATGCTGCCGTATTTAAGAACTTAAGCTGTGCGTTGTCCTTGTCAGTAAGCTTAACTGAGGACTTTTGCAAATTGTGTATGCTCAAAGTGCAAGCTCATTTAGCCAAATGGCGTTGACTGATTTTTGAACTTTTAGTTTGCAACATTTAAACCTGACAATTGCAAAAAGCTTTAAGCTGCCATAAACACCAACTGCAATTATGGGTTGGGATGTATGTACTTATTCATGAATTTATAGACAGGCACACACATTGATAGGAGCGAATTCTTCAACCAAAAGAACGAAGCTTTTAAAGCACTAAAGAAGAATGGGCTTTCTCTTGCAACTGTTCAAAATAAGACTAACTGAATATGCTTCAGACTGAGATCGCTGTAATCAGTGAAATCAGGTGTGAGAACAAAAGGCAAGTCAGCAAACATCAACAGGAAACTCAGTAGTAAAATCAACCAATAGGCGCTTGGAATAATTAGCGGATGACTTAATCCCTCATCGGACCAAACAGAGTACGAAAAAATATTCTTGTGCAACCTTGACTTCTCCTAAGCTCGTGAGCGAAGAATTTGGAAGATCAATCTACAGCCGTTTGGCGTTTGAAATGTGTGTATGTAAATAGTCCTTTGGGCATTATTGGATTTGCAAATGCAAGTATTTAAGTAAGTGTATGTATGATTAATAAATGCGAAGTTGTGTTTTTCAAAAGTGCACTGAGCAACGGTTAAATGCACAATCTCATCAGGGTAATGAAATTGGGCATGGATGCGTAAGTAAACATGTTATTTAATTAAAAAAAAATTGCATTTAATGGTTTCTGCTGTCAGCAGAGTGCCTAAATGCTCAGACAGACAAACTGCAGATAGCGACAAAATAAAGATATATGTTGTATATGTATATCTACCATATGTACTTGTATTTTTTATCACATTATGTCTATATATAAGACTATATAAATGCATATATATATATATACATATATGATGTATGTACATATAAGCGTGTAAGAGTATATGCAGCCATAGGTAATGGATACAGAAAAGTGCTGCGTCTGCGTTTGTCAATTACGTCCGTGTAAATTTTATCCAACTTCGCCTCTCCTTTGCTCCGTTGTGTTCAATGTTGTTGCCGTTGTTGTTGTTGTTGTTGTTATTGTTGTTGTTGACATTGTCATTGGGCGTTGAAATGCTGAAAAATTAATGTGATATCGACACGTTTACACTTGTCACAGAGCATAAGTGGACAAGTCTGAGAACAGGTGTAAAAGCCAAAGTAATCTTACTCACCAACGTATACACACACACATATATATGAATGTCACATACATACACACACATGTAGAAGTGTTAATGCCTGCGGAAACGGAAAGGGTTGAAAAGATGGTGCAGGAACTCGTAGCATGTTTCCGTTTCCGCTTATTCTTGCTTTAAGGGTGCACAGCGTTAAGTCCTTGCGGTCGGCACTGGACAAAGTAAAGAGCTTAAAAAGTGATTTACAACTACAACAGCAGCAAAAGCAGAAGCGATAGTAGAAGCAGAAGCAAAAGCAGAAGCAGACACAGGAGCCGCAACATCAATAGGAGCGGCAGCCGCAGCGGGAGCGGGAGCAGGAGCAGCAATTGCGAACAAATGAGCAAATCAGTGCTAATTGACACCAAGGGGGATTCACGTATGGGAACGACGTCGATGGCAACAATCGAATTGTCGTAGCAGTTTCGCATGTGCGTGTGTAAGCCATTTGCATATGTATATCGACGTCATCAAAGGATTCGCAAGCATCAAGCATGCAAAGCACATTTCAATGTCTCAGATATTTATGGTTATGTTTATTGAGTTGAATATGCGTATCGCGGACGGACGACGCGCTATGGCGCCTGCCGACATATGTGTATCGATATTAAAAATTTATGGCAGAAAAATTACTTTTTATTGTTGTTTTTACAGCATATGTAATTTTTTTTTTTTTTTTTTTGTTGGGTTTTTGTTGCTTCTTGGATTTGCATATGCGACCGGCGTGTGCCAGTCTATCCCGTTAGACAGCTGGCAACCATTTGTGTGTCCTGCGGTAATGCATTCATAAACACGCTGAAAGGCAAATTGGCTGTATAGTGTTTTTTGTTTTTGGTTTTTGTATTTTTTGGTGTTTTATGTATCGACGTCGATGCTTTGCATTCGAGTAAAACAATAAAAATAGAAGAGAAATGTAGTTCAAATATTGATAAATTACTTTTGGTAAGTAAGGCACAAGTGCATTGAAAAAAAAATTACACTGAATAGCAAAATATTTTTAAGGGACAGACAGCGGGGCATCAAGCATACCGAATCCTGATACGCCTCAGGTATATTTGCCTGTCACAGAATAAAGTTTAACAAAGGCCGAGAGCGTAAGGAATGAAAAAAACTAAAAATGTATTAAAAAATTCGACGAGAATTACAGTTTTGGTATTTTCAATGTTAGCGACCATTTCATTTCGAATGCTGAAATGGTTGAGTACTTAACTGCAATCGAATGCTGCTCCAAATAAGTCCTTTGCTTATGTAACTGCAATTTCAAAGTCGGGCTTGTGGGTGGACTGAGAACGAATCTTGAAGCAGTCGGTAAAATGTAAAGGCGGCTGGGGCTGTCATTCAGCTTCTCTGACATTTTGGGGCAATTCGAAGATAAAGGACATTCCCCTTGAGGTTTATTTTTGCAAATGGGTTGCATGGTAATGAAGATCTTATGGGAAATAATCGAATTGGCTCAGGCCTCAGTGTGCCTCAGAAGAGCAACACTTCGTCAAGCAATTTCGTATGAACTAAATAAATTTTTTTTTTTATTTGTGCAAGCAAAAAAGTATGGATTTGGTTGCTTAAAATAAATTTCAGTACATAAATATTTCAGATTACGAAGAACAATAAAGCGATGAATTGCACAAACGCCAGACCTCATGTAAGGTAGTTAAAAAATAAAGTCACATACACATAAATCAAAGTTACCGGGTTAAATGAAAAAAAGGAAAAAGAAAAAAAAAAAAACCTTTGGCAAGCGCACCAAATCCAAATGACGCCACAATGGCGCACAAAACAATGTCGCCCTGATGGAGTTGCTTTGAAGCCAATGACAGCTCCTGCGTTGCAGACAGAGTGTAAACAACATTGCAAAAACCATTTGAAAACCAAAATACGTTTTTACCGCTATCAGGTACATGTTTGCCAATGTTGATTTGGAAAAAGGAAAAAATCTTGTCTGATATCATTTCGTCGTGCATTTTTTGTTAAGTGATTTATTGCGGGTATTTTTAATTATCTTCTCGTTCCGCTTTGCGGTCGTGGATCTTCACGATATCGGGGTCGATGCAGGTTGTCCAACATATTTGTGTTGACTTCTGTCGGTTCTGTGTGTCGTGCGTGTTTAATTTCCTTTGCTCAAGTGAAATTTTTAATTAACGTAATGTGTCATTTATGCAATTTACGAGCTTCTAAGCAATTCTATTTGCTAAAAGCAATTCGAGTCCTTAATGAATGCAAACATTTTAAAGGAATGTCAGCATTTGGTTAATTCATGAAAAGTTCCTTTGCTGCGGTAATAGAAAAAGTTGATTAAAATCTTGAAATTTTTGCGTTTTTCCTAATACGAACTGATAACAACAAGAATTTGCAATTATAAGCGAAGCATTTATTACTGAAGTAAAAGAAAGAAAAGAAAAGAAAATTTGAAAACTCATTACATTGAAGTTTTTAAGGTGGTACTATGCACATAAAAAGGATGTCATGTTTATGCGAGTACTCAAGTAGAATATTTTCGGTTTGTTGAACATTAAATCACACAAACTCGTAAATGCTCTGATGATGACGCATGCTGCAGAAGTGAAGTGAGTGTAGTCTGTTGGCGAGGGGCCAGGAGCGGTGGAGGGGCAGGAGTCTTGTCTTTTGTTATGCTGCTCGTTGCTTGTGGCTCGTGTTCATCTTTTTGTTTGTCATACACACTCACTTTAGTTAAGCACACGCATTCTTGCAACTGTCAATTAAATTTATTTCGTATTATAACTTAACAGCTGCAACAACAACAACAACAACAATGATAATAATAAAAACGACAATAAAGAACAATGCTAATCTGTGCACATCTGAACATCAACACCACCAACAGAACCAGCAACAACAACAACAGCAACAACAACAACAGCAACAACAACAACAGCAAAAGAAACAACAATAACAACACCATCAACATAAACATTCAGCAACATCAACAGCAAGACAAACACCAACACAAACACAAACGCAAACACACACACAATCACACGAACTCAAACAGCAACAAAGGCGGCGGCAACAACTTGCACAAGTGCTCAAGTGCTTAATAAACACTTCACACACACCTGTATGCGGCTTCCCCGCAGATGCGTACACCCCCCGCGCGCTCACGTCCACATCAAATCCAACTGCGTCCCAACGCCCAGTCAACATCCGAGCAGTCATCCGTCGTGGCTGCCTGCCTCTTTCGCATATCTTAGGCGCACTTGCACACACACACACACACACACACACACACACACAGATGAACCCACACACTCATAGAACGTCTGTAGGACTTCTTTCATTTACATAAGTAAGTTTGCACATTAAATGCTGTATGCGTCAAATTTTTAAACATTTTGCTCATCATTTCATCAACATCAACATCAACAGCAGCAGCAGCAGCAGCAGCCTCCGCCTCAGTCTGCGCCTCCGCCTCCGCCTCCATCTCATCATCATTTTCATCATCATCGTTGTGTTTATGATTATGATTACCATTATTCTCTTTGGCAACACGATTATAAACAGGCACACCGCAAGTACGGCCCGTCTACACCTGCACCTGCACCTGCATCCGAGGAGCGTGTGCCGTGAACCGTGCAGCGTTCACTTGCACCTGCAGCTGTCTCTGGTCGACAGGCTGTCCTGCGTGTGTCTTCTGTTAGGTATCCATTCTGTGTCTACAGCCATCAGCCTGTGTCTGCTGCCTTTCGCGCTTAGGCGTTTCGTTTCTATGCTAGGCAGTTCGCACTTTGATGCTTTATTAACTTGAACAGCATTCAACATTTGTTGGCATTCAATGTCGCTGCTTGCTGCCTGCTGCCTGTTGCCTGCATCTTCGTTCATACACCTGCTCTGCGCTGCGCCGCGCTCATGCGTGCCACCTTTACAACTTCCTTAGCGCGCGCAATTCACGCCTGGTCTGCCTGCCTTGTAGTCGCGTCTGTCTTAAATATGCTCGTGTATGCTCTAAATCCTCGCCGAGCACTGAGCATGGCATGTCTCACACACACAAACACACACACACACACAGAGAAAGACACACCTTCTTGTTCTCGTTTTCATGTTGCGTTTTTTTGTGTTCGCATTCACATTCACATTCGCATTCACATTTGTCTTTGTCTTCATTGGCATGCCTGTATCTGCTGCATGAGTCACTCTCTGCCTCCAACCTCTTTCCTTTCCGTGTGCTTGGCTCTGCTCTGCTTTTATGCTAATAGTTTATGTATGCACACACAAATTTGTGTGTGTTTTTCTTATGCCCCGCATTCGTATAGCAGGTGAATGGGGTTTTTTGTGTTTTTGTTTTTTTTTTTTTTTGTGGCTGTGTACACGTGTAGATCTCGAAAGGGTGCGAGGGAGAAGTTGCTGCGTCAACATGTTTGCCACATCTAAACGTGCCACACTGCCTTGAATAGTCGCTTGTCGCATACCAATGCAGTTACGTTTGCCTTTAATGTAAACGAAAATTACAAGAAAGCTGAAAAATAACTGCACAGTTTGCCATTTTTAATGGCAAAGATCTTAGCAGATAGTCTCGAATACAAGACAAATCCTAACGAAAGTTGCCCATTTTGGATATTCAAAATGAAAGTGAAAAATTTATTTGTTTGTAAAAATGTTCTTATATTTTTTGTTTCACTAGAATCCTGATTTAAATACAATAAAAACACAGAGTTGCAGTTCAGTTGGCCCATCCTGTATGTGTAGCGCTGCATGGACAATTCTTCATTAATTGTAGCCCAAACACTTAGCGTGGGCATCACTGAAATTAACAAAAACGAGATGGAGCAGCAAGATGACTATGGCACAACACATTGTTGCGATCAATGGAAAGCATTGTGGCAGGTAAGGATTCCTTATACAGGTCGACTCATATAATTTGAAAGACGTTTCCAGCTGAAATCCAGTGTGACGTGACGCGACGTATGTGAGCAAAGTGTTTGTCATGGCTATGTGTCAATGGCTGCAGGACTTTGCAACGCAGTCAACAGCTGTAGACGTGCCTTAATGGATTTAGTGCCGAACTGGCAGCATGCTCTGCTTTCTAGTCGAACCCCTTGTCTAGCGTTGTGCAGACTTGAGTCGTGTAAATCCTTTTGCATTACGAAGAATCTTGCTCCTGACCACACAAGTTGGCAGGAGCTGGTCCGCCACATTCGGCACTAACTGTCAGTGCTTAGTGCCCGGGATGGCATTGTCATGTAGTTGCAGTTTTTGAGGATTTCTGTGCTGCATTTAGAATTCGTTCACGTTTCAATTTCTGGTATGCTGGCCAGCAAATATTGTGTTCGTGTCTGCGCACAGTACATGGTCCTTTATTAAAATCTAATTGAAATGTTTGAATCGTGTGCTGCGCAGCACCCAAGCATCGACGCAAATTAACAAAGTACCCATAAATGGCATCTTAAGCCGTGTTTGTTGTTGTTGTTTTGGCAACGTGGTCGTGGCGTTTACTTGGCGAGTGGGCAGAGCAGAAGAAGTGCGGGCGGACGATGTGCCAGCCAAAGATGTGCGAGCGGAAGTTGTGTGTGTGCACATTTTGAAAATTACTTGCATTACCGTTGTGTTCACTGTGGGATTTGACTCCTTTCTGGGTTGGCAGCAACTTGCAATGCTTTGCTTTGTTTTGATTTATGGCGCTTGTGGTGTAAAAATGCTGGCTTGTCTGCAACATGCAATAGGGTATGGCAACAGAAACAACAACAGCACCAGCGCCAGCAAGAGCAACAACAAACTGCATTTATATTCGTTGCTTGCTTGTTATTGGTACGGTTTTGTTGTTGTTGTTGCCGCAAGTTGTTGCAACCCTGTTTTCGCATGAAAGTCACGTAGCCGCATAAATATTCGTGTATATAAACATACATATCTCTGAACAATAGCAATCTACAATATATTACAGCAACAACAATAACAGCAACGAGGATTTTTCTAGCATTAAATCAAAATAAAAAAACAAACACACAAAGAATACAATGTGAAAATAAAAAAAGGGAAACAATAAAATTAGATATACATATATGTACATATATAGTATTTCGTATTTAATTTTACTGATTTACTCATTTAAGTGATTGCAACAGATTCGGCTTTTTTGCTCCTTTTTTTTCGTTCTGATACTTAGCGCAGTTGCTCGCATATTGTTGCGTATACGCCGCGTGGCACAGGCAACCCTACGCCAGGCAAACAAATAAATTTTCTACATTCAATCGCTAACGCATTCACACATTCTGCCAGCCAGCCAGACGGGCAGGCAGACAGACAGACACACAGAGCGGGACATGAAGACGGACAGACAACCAATCAATCAGTCTAAAGCGGTCGCATGCCGTCAGATGTATATGTGTATGCATGCATGTGTGTCAATGTGTGTTTTTGTGTGAGTCTGTGTGTGTTTTTGTTTCTCGTACATGTGCGCACGTGTTTGTAAATACACGACTCTGGTATGTTTTTAGATAGATGTGTGTGTTTGTGTGTGTGTGTGTGTGTTGTTAAGAATTAGTTAGCTAACATTTTAAGCCAATTCTGACAAAGGCAATAAATAAAAATCGCTCATACACGAAATTCAATATGCTGCTTACTGTACTTAACCCGCAATGCCCCACAGACACGCCAGAGCGTCGGCGGACACCTTCAACTGCGAAATGTTTGGCTAACATTTTTTCATTACTTTATTTTATTTTGTTTTATTACATTCGGTTTTATTTTATTTTCGCGTAATATAATAAAATATGCGCATAAATTTATTGAGGTTTTTGTTTTACTTTTATTCTTTTGTTTTGTTAGTGTTTTTCACATTTTAATAAAAGGTATAACCGTATAAAATAATTGGATTTCATTTATTTATAACTGACTCGCTAAAAAATGCATGTCCAACTTCAGTTTTGCATTAATGTCATTTAATGTATTCATTTATCAAAAAGAACATTTGCATAAAAGCAACGCTGAGCTGCACACTTTTTTGCATTGTTGCTGTTTTTGTTGTTGCTGCAGTCGTATCGAAGACTGGCACAATAAACAATAAGCAACACAGGCTGGCAGCCTTGGTTAAGGCCGGGCACAGGCGCCTTAGAAGCCGCATAGCTCGGTATGGGGTCGGAATGGATTGCGATGGAGTCGACTGTCGACCGCAGGCAGTGGACAAGGGAAAAAGTTTCTGCAACCACTCGACGATTTCGACGTACACAACAAGAAATATGCAAATTGCCTAAAAGTATGCAATGACAACTGACTGGCAAGTTGACGCCGTTGCAAAAGACGAGAACAAACAACAACAACAACAACAAGAATGAACAACGACTAACAAACTACTGCGCATTGTGCAATTCGTCGATGCATAAACGGTAGAAGTCCGTGTCCGTATCGCTGGGCAAGACTGCGGCCGATTGAGGGGTGGGGGACGTCGCGCGGTCTGGGCGTGGTGTTGGAAGCAAACAGAGTTTTGCAATTAGTGCAACTGTCAACAGCAAACGACGCAACGAATAGGCGAAAGATGAACGTACGGCAGAACGAAGACAACGAAGCCGACGCAGACGCTGACAATGGTGATGATGACGGCGACGATGACGACGACAATGGAAGATGGAAGATGGGCGTAGGTTGAATTGTATGCTTGTTAAGACATTAGCTGCAAAAATAGGACAAACTTTGCGCAAATGGCAGCATAAACAACAACAACAACATCAACAACAACAATAACAACAACGAAATGAATAAAACTAAGAAGAAGAAATAGAAGAAGTAGTAAAAACAACAAGCAATTCAAAATAAGCAACACAAGGACGAAATGTTTAATGTACATAAGCAAAGTTGTAAGCATAAAACAAAACCGACGCTGAAAGTACACGAAATAAAACAACACAACACAACACAACTCAACTCAACTCAACACAACACAAAACAGACCCCGAATCGAGACAAGCCAAATCGAATTCAATGCAAACTGCCAACTTCCAACTGCCAACTGCCGACGACTTAACAAATGGCCTTGCGAAACTTAAGCAGGTAACCGAACGACGACTACGCTATGAGTTCTATAAATATTGAAAACAAAAACAAGCAAACGAAAAATAAAAACAAAAATGCACCAAAAAGAAAGCAAGCAAAGAAACAATGAAAACAAAAAATGCAGAAGTTTTAACGGCAATTTCAGCAGCTGTGCCCAAAAGGCGCCGCCAGCAAAAACGCTTTGCGGTAATCATGCGATCAGTCAAGTCCAACAGCGAACAACAACAACATGGCAAGCACGTGCTATTAAACGACAACAAGGATAACGACAAACAATGGCAGAGCAAGAACCACAACTGCTAATTCTTCCCGACCAGCTGTCCTGGCCATGTCACTGGCGAAGGCTACTGGCACAAATCAGCGGCAGGGGCAGAGCAGAGCGGTGCTGCGCCTGCCATGCAGTTTCGTTGACAACATGTTTGAACATGCGGTTAGGCTGTTGTTTGCTGAAGCCTCTGCATTGCTCTGCATGGAGGACGCAGCGTGGGCCCGGCTCAGCACGGCTCGGCTGGGCTCGACGAGGAACAACAGCCAATTTATAGACTGGCACACCAGGCCACACTTGAACTTATTAAACGCTTAACAGACACAAGGCATGCCCAGTGCGCAGAGAGCAGCTTAAGTAGCATACTTGGCCTTACGGTTGAAGTCCTTGTTGGAAATTGCCGCTATTAAAATAAAAAAACAACCTGTCACGTTGAACGATTTCTTAATTTTAAATGCGGTCAGGCAGGGGCACTCGGACAAGCTGGCTGCTGCTTATCTGTGCAACATGGCGTATGATAAATGTCAACGTAAGTTAAGCGCCTTGCATAGCAAAGCGGCAAAAAGCACTAGAAAAAATCATAATAAAGAAAAATATAGTAATAGAAATAAAAATGAAAATATTTTATATAAAAACATAAGGAGGCGGATTGAAGTTTATATTGCTTCAATTGAGTTTTGCGCGCGGTTAAACTTTTCGCATTTGCTGTTTCTCGTATAATTATCCTTTCTTATTTTTCTGGTTTTTTTTTTCTTATTTTATTTTTATTTTTATCTTTGGCAGATGGCTCAAATGCATTTTCTGCTTGGCTCGCATTTGGTTTAGCTTGACCTCTGATAATGATGATGTTGATACTGCGTTTGCGAAAAGTCAAAAGTGCGTAAACACAAAGTGTACATTTTAATTGAAGTTCAGCATTTTGTCAATTGTTGTTCATTGCTGTTGTTGTTGTTGTGCTTCTACTGTATGTGGATACGCCTTGTAAACATGCATGTGTCGTACATGTGTGGCTTGTCGCGACATTTTGTATGTCAACAGCAATTAACGAAACTGTTAAGTACAATAAACGCAAACAAACAGAAAACCAAACCGACATGCAGGCAGACGGACAGATAGACAGACGGAATGACAGAAGGCTTAGCAAGTGAGAAACAAAGACACAGGGAGAGGCGAGGGCAGAGAAGGAGCGAATAGAAGTTAGAGAAATGGATAAGCATACAGACAGCGGCACTGAGTACGTAATATACACTCACACTTGTGTGCTCAATAACGTTCACACGCCTGCCATAGCACACTGCACAGACTGCAGCACAGCACACACCGCCCGACACCACACCACACCTCATGACACTAAACCGCACCATGCCAAACCACAGCACAGCTCATCCCATATCGCGCACTTTGTCCCAGTTTGTGTATGTGCGTGTGTGTGTGTGTGTGGATCTATTCGCGCGCACGCCCTCAATAACCACTCCGCGTCGAAAACTCTGGCGCTTGGCATTTTTGAACTCAATTAAGTTGCGAATCTAACCGCATAATTGCGAAAATTTTAAACAAACTCTTCGCCATATGAGGGGTGCGGATGGTCGGGCATCGGCAGCGGTATCGGCATTGACGCCGCGTCGGATGTTGGGTGTGCTGTGTGTATGTGTATGTGTGTGCGTGTGTGTGTAAGCTGAAAGCATGCCGTGCCATGTTGCAATGGGGATTTAATGCTCCAAGTGTGCCGAGCCTGCAGCCTGTTTCGTTTGCTTTGTTTGTTTTTATTGTTTTTATTGCTTTCGATTACTCTTTTTGTTTGATTTTATTACGTTGTTTTTCTTTGCATACTTTGTTCTCTTTTTTTTGCTTTTTTTTATATTTTTATACTGTTTTGCCTTTGTTGACAGTTTCTACAATTTCTGAATATTTTTCAATTGTTTTTTTAATTGAAATTTCTGACAGAAATTAAAATGTTTTTTTTTTTTAGATTGTTCAATCAAATGGTTCCGATTACAGTTAAAACTTTGCTGCTGTTCTGGCTAACATGGGACATGTTTTGCCTTTTGAGCGAAAGTACGAGAATTTGTTACAACAAATAAAAAGGCATAAAAATGAAATCTGTTATCATTAATTAAATTTGACATTTTAGGCACAAGTGTGTCATAATACAATATTCTATAAAACTGTATTCCTATGACGTCAGATTCTCATAAAAGTTTCAATAGTTGTTTCAACTTACGATGAGCGAATTTTAAAAATGAGTTTTTCATAAGAATTCTTAATGCTGATTGGCGACAAAGACCTGTATATAGGGTATATAGGGTATATGAGTTTATTAAAGCAATGGGAGTTATGATATATACAACTAAACTTGCAATAGACCAAGAGGGTAATCCAGTAAAGTGGAGTATTGACTGAAGGGAAGTGAAGAATCGTAGCCTACAGGGCTTTTGGAATAGTTTATAGTTGATTTAGCTGAGGCTAATCTGGGTTAGACGTAATTAAGATGTACCAAAACCTCTAAAAAACTGCAATCAGAGATTTGATACAATTATGATATTTGTTAACAATCATATTAAAGCTGCTTTCAAGACTTGAACTGAACATCAGCCAGCGAGTGGCAGAACTCATTAATAATTTGTGCGACAGTATAATGCAACATCGTATTGTCATAAGAATTTTGTACCACTTTGCTCCCTGTCTGCAATTTTCGAAGAGACCTGAACATGCGCGCTCATGTGTAGGGAAAATGTTGACAGGAAATGCCATTTATTTGTATTGAATTTTAGAAATGAATTGGGTCAGCTTGACATGTCTATGCAGGCAGAAAAATTGAGCAGATTTAAAGTGCATAGCAATCGATAATTAAATAAATAAATTGCATATAGGAAAACCAAAAACAAAACAAAAACCATAATAAAAAATATAAATAATTTATTGTTTTCATGCAAATACGAGGTCACAGTTGAAGCTGTGCACATATGAGCATAGTTATAATGAAAGCATTAAAAAAATTGTTTTCTATAATTTTTTTTCTAAATTTTTTAAAGAAAAGAGAAACAAAAACACAAAATAAACCAAAAAAATGTACTGTTTATTTAATATATTTGCTTAGTTGGGCGCATTTTGTTTAATATGTATTTAACATTTGCATTAATGCGTGAAATAGCGGGGGAGGGATGCGGCATCGGCTGCTCGCTTATTAACAGATTTCAACACGGGATCAGCTGCAACACACGCACGTAATTACATTTAATTATGACAGATTAAAATGGCAAATTGTGCATTGACTACAAGGGCGGGGCGATGTGCTGCTTAATGCCTTGTAGCCGATTATTTTCGATAATTAATAAATAATGCCAACATTTTGATGTTAATAGCATTGCACCCACACACAAATACAAACACAAACACAAGAACGCACAAAAGTATGCAACGCATAATTACTGCGTGCGTCAAAAATATAACTGGGCACTGAAAGCTGAGAGCTGCAGTAGTCTGGCACAATGAATGGGGCGCAGCGGAAACACGCACGGAAGTTGGCAGGCGGCGCAGTTTTTCGATTTTTAGCAATATTAGCGCATGGCTTAGAGCATTCCGCTGTGTGCGTTGAGTTAACACAGCTAAGCCATAACGATTGAAATAAATTAAACGCCACATCGGATTACGCAATGCCGCCTTTGCTGCCTGCCTGGCTGGCTGGCTGGCCGGCCACGGCACTCAATCGGCGTCGTATGTTGGCGCATGGTGTCGCATGACGAGAGCGCAAACGAAGTCGAGTGTATGGTACGCAGTCAAGTGGAGTGGAAGGGAGTGGAATGAGGTGGAGTGGAGTGGAGTCTTGTTACTTGATATGCCATACAGTGTAGTGTAGTGCAATGGAGTGCTGTGGTGTGGTGTCACAGGGTGTGGTGTGGTGTGATGTGTTATGCTGTGCTGTGGCGTGGTGCGCCTCTCAGCGCTGGCTGCCATGTGGCTAATGTCGACTCAAAATTTGTGTGCGATTATTTCAAAATGAAGCGTTGGAATTTACGAGGCAGCTTCAAGTGCGGCACATTTAACGCATGCACAAAACAAAAGCAAAAACAACAACAACAAAAGCAAAAACAAAATAAAACAAATGCCGACAGTAAATTTTGTTACATAAAGCAAATTTGCATCTTGTGCGACAGTTGCGGATGCTGCTGACTGCCGTCTGCTGCCTGCTGCCTAGTGTCGAACTCTCTACTGCCGTCTGTCGTCTATCGCGTGACGCTCGTGTTGTTATTATTGTTGTAGCTGTTTTGTTTAATTAACTTTTGCCAGCAACGAAGTCGCAGCAACAGCCAACGCGCGAAAATTACCAGCAGTTACGGCAAATCGACTGCTGCGCGTACTGCGTCCCAGTCTTCCATTGCGTAACTTGATGCCTCACGCACCGCCACTCGCCTACCGCCCCTCGCCCACCGCCCTCCGCCCATTGCCCAACACGCAGCGACACCATGTCGGTGAGCCAGTGTGCCTTTCTGTCTGTCGGCTTGCTGGCTGCTGGCTGCTTGCATGTCGCACTTTTTGTGGCATTTGATTCTGTGCCGCCCCACCCCTTTTTGCGACTTTTCCCCTTTTTTATATATTTATTTATTTTCAGCGGCTGTCAATATTGCAGGCGAACACGACGATGACACGTAGGCGTGGCTCGGTGGTTCGTTGGTTCGTTGGTTCGCTGGTTCGCTGGATGGTTGCTTTCGTCGTGGCTTTCTGCGTGGCTGCTGCTGCGGCTTGTGTGCGCTGCGTGTGGAGGCGTGCAAAATGTTGGCGTTGATTGTTTAAAGTTTTGGACGAGTTTCCCGCTGAATATGCAAATAACAACAAAGAAGAGAAAGAAAACAAAAAAATATGCAATAAAAATTAATGAACGGGAAAATTTTTTTATTGCCGAAAAGTGGCAATAAAAGCATCCAACATCCAGCATCCTGGATACAGGATCCAGCCTCGAACGTAAATTAGGGACGCGCGTATGCACACTTCGGACGCGACCGGGCGTTGCAAGGGTTACGAGCGACTGAGTTCGCTTAATGGCTGCTGTTTGGGCCTGGGTATGGGCAGCAAAAACGTAAACGGTTTATGTGGGTCAAAGTTGAAGTGGGCCAACCACCAGTAAGTGCCCCGTTTCAGCAAGTGCTGTGCCCTGCTCTGCACGCCTACACTCGCACAAGGCGGCAACGTTGGTCGTTGCTAGGTTTTGTTAACGTTGCCTTTGCTGTATTTACCACAAGTGATGTATGTATTATTTGCTTGCTTTCCATTCCACTCATACACACACACACACATGCTGACATACACATTTGCACACACTTGGCTTGGCAATTTCATTTGCTTCGGTAATTTAAGGGCTAATTATTGTTCAGCTGCAGCAGAAACGAAATGTGGCAAACCGAAGGCAAAGCAGCAGCAAAGCCTGCGCAAGTTTATACGTGCCAACTTTCTTGTCCATATCGGGTATGTCTGTGTAAGTGAATTTCCGCCTTTTTTCTTTTGTTTTTTTTCTTTCTTTTTTTTCTTTCTTTTTTTTCTTTAGGTTAAAAATAAACTCTTCGTGCAGCTTCATCGACTCAACGGAGTGACATCAGCTGCGGCAGAGTGGGCTGCCGTTTCACTGAACAGCGCTGAAGGTCGGCATGTGCGTGTGGTCCTTGAATGCTGCTTTGCTGCACGTATAAACTCTCCTTGTGCGTTATGCATCGTGTGTGCTTCGTATGTGTGTGTGTGTCATGTGCGTGCGAGTATGTGCGCCTAAATGTATGCTGAGCATTTAATTTGCTGCTTTTCGGCGCCACAAAAGTGTGTTTACCTAAAACAAACTTTTCGTTATTATTTGCTGCAACGACTACAGGCATGTGGTTGTGTATGTGTAAGTGTGTAAGTGTGGCTGAGTAGGTGTGTGTATATGTGTGGGTGTTTTAGTAGCATCAGCTGAGTCCTTGGCTTGCAGTGTAGCTCGTTGTTTCTGGCTTGGCCTGACATGGCTTGCATAAGTAACCGCACGCTCATCATAATAACTTTTGGCTTCTTTGCTTGTTTAATCAAACGCAGCCAATGAGATTCGCATATTGCGCGGCGCCTTTGTCACTTCTTCACTGCTGCTGCTGTTGCTTGTTTGCCATAGGCCATGCCAAAGTGGTCAAAGCTGTTTGGCATTGCCGCCAGCTGGTTGAACGCATCGAGGCGAATTTCATTGCCTCAGCGACTCCTGTTGCTTGCTCGTGCTCCTGTTGCAGCACCACGGCTCATGCCTAAAAATCAACAGGATCTGCCGTTTGCATGTGTCAGCTTGCCCGGTGCAGTTACTGCCTTGCGCTGACTTCGCTGCAATTAATCTCAACGTAAAGTTTCCGCTCGAGAAGGCACGTTGCCTTGATACGTGCCTCAATCAGTGAGCGAGCGAGCAAGCGTGATGCGGCATTGCGGTTTACGTTTCATGTTGATTATTTATCTGTCTAACTGTCTCACTGTCAATTTCTGTCCGTCTGTCTGTCTATATGTTTCACTGTGTGTGTGTGTGTGTCCGTTGATTCGTTTGTTTATTTGTTTGCTTGCTCGTTTGTTTGTGCCTTGCATGTTTTGTTGCGCAGTTTGCGTGTTTTGTTTGTTCGTTCCATTGTTGATTTAAGTGCAGCTAAAATGGTTCAAGCGCGACCACATGAGACTCACTCGGCATTATGCTGGCATAAGTTGCGTATGCGTAATGTTATATACAAACACAAGCACACACACACACACACACACACATAAGCACACGTAAATATGTGCAAAAAATCAAGCTGCTGTGTGCTAACCGCACTAGGCCCATATGCATTTCCTACACAGACGCCCTTTGAGCTACACAAGTAACATCACTTTTGTTTAATAATGTAAAAGTCTAACAAAAAATTCCAGCTGCGACCAGCAAGTAAAATAAAAAAAGTATATTGCCTTATAACGTAACAGATTTTGTCATGTAAACATGCACTGGCGTTAAATTTTAGCTTAATTGTCCATCCTACCAATATCCCTATCCCATAGAGGATATTTCTTTATTGTTGGAACTGTAAATAAGTTTTCAATCTTTTACAAAAGATGTCTTAACTAGTATTCAATGTTATCGGATAACGATATTATATATTATTATGTTACCTTATAACGATATTCACGTTTTAGCTGCATCAGTTCCCTTTAAAAAGAATGATATGTAATTTCTCTGAAGTTTAAAAAATTTACTTTTTTTGTGCTCTAAACATGTCAACTTTTGTGCCAGTACAACACAATTTACGGGAAGCTGATGGACATCGATTGCTATGTGGAGCATATGGAGTACATGCTTCATCAATAAAAACATGTGAGTACTGATTCAGGCGTTTTCAAAATGGCAATTTTGACACCAGTGACTAGTAAAGTTTAAAGAGGCTAAGTTGGAGGCGTTACTATACTCCAGCTTGCAGACATTGCTCCTTCCGAATATAACTTCTTCCGGACACTGACTTGTGGCCTGGCCGAGCAGAACTTCAATAATTACGAAGAAGCCAAAAATTAGGTTGATTCTTGGATCACCTCAAATGACAAGGAATTCAACGCGGAATTTGTATGATGTTAATGATGATGAAGTTAAAGAAATCCTAAAAACTTATTTGCAGACCCAATAATTAGCATACATAATATTATGTTGCACTTTGTGCGTCAAAAATGACCGTCATCATGTTGACCTAATCTATTGATTTGTAGATGTGCAGTCAGCCAGAGTCAATGCCTGAGGCAGAGCTACGCATACACGCATAATTTTGCACAGTTGAATTTCGTTACGCATACGCCAGGTGTAAGCTGCATTTGCATTTTGCCTACCTGCACACTCCCAATACGCGCTCAACTCACATCTTTGGCAGTGAACGACCTTTGAGCCTGGGCTTGCCGTGCCTTGGCAACCGGCAGCTCATCGTTAACCATTTTTTGCATTTGTCTTTTGCTGCTTTGATTTACAATTTCAGAGCTTGAATATGCTTTCATGCATTCTGATTTATTGTGACGCGCAACGTGTGGTAATTTTCTTTTCTTTTTTGCTCTTTATTGTTTATTAGCTTTTGTGTAGTTGGCAGGACTACGTCGACCGCCTGTTGCTTGTCCGGTCTCATGAACTCAATGTTGTCTCTGTGCCCGTATGCTCGTGTGCTTTATTAATATGCGTATGAGTGCAAGAGGAAAATTCAAGCCAGATCAGAAAAAACAAGCTGAAATCAAATTAAATCTCATCCCATCGCATCGCATCGCATCACATCGCAAATCATCAAATCAAAGCGTATCGAATCGAATCAAGTGAACGTGGCTTGTTTTAATAACAGATGCTGCCTAATTGTGTTTATTTTAGTGGATAGCCACCGAAGGATGCAGGCAGAGACAGGATGGTCGCATGCACAGAAGCGGTGTGAATGTGCGTTATGGGAATTGAGTCGAGAATTGGTATTCGAGGCAAATATACATAAGTTTACATATTTAACATACTATTTATATGTTTTAATTTTTTCAATTTTTTTAAATAATGAAAAAAAAAAACGGTTCTAATTTTTTTAAAAGAAAAATATTTTTTCATCCTTTGATTTTTTTGGCCTTTTTTTAACTACACAAATAGAATGGTTTTACATGAAATTTTTAATCTAGCACGAATTTAAAGAAAACTAGAAAGACAGGGTCTATAGTCGGACGCACCCGAGTATAGAAACCCTTTACCCAATCCAAAACTGAATATATTTTTTTGTTGCTATAATATTTTGTATTCATTATCTAAGGATATCTCAAGAAAAAAAAAATATTTTTTAGTAAAAGCCATTTTTCTTCCGAACGTTCCTTAATAAAGAAAAAAAGTTTTTCTCAGTAAATGTTATTTTTCGGCCGATCGTTCCTATGATAGTTATATGATATAGTAAACCGATATATATAATATTGAGATATATAATTGGGCATTAGCGAAATCTATCAAATCCGGCCGTTCCTATCGCAGCTATATGTTTAAGGTTGAATATCGAAAAAAAAACTTGTTATGCCTATGGCTTGGTAGATTGGTGATTTGCATGGTTTTCTAAGGAAAGTCGCTACCGTGTAAAAAAGGAGTTGGGTGTATATTATAAAATCAAAAACATTCTACAGCTCAGATGAAGACGTCTACTCATGGGTTGTTTTAAAAGTATGCAAATAGCTTCTCTGGCAAGTTTGAGCATGGCATTAACAATCCATGCGTTCGATTGCTTTTGGTTAGCATTAAAAGGTCTTTGGTTTTTTTTTTCTGGATGCAGATAATGTGACAATTTATGAGATCTCTTAAGCTTTCTAAACTCTCTAGTATAAGAAGAAGCAGCAATATAATATTATCGACATATTTTGCTTGGTATTATTGACGGAATAAACCGCTTGGTGAGCACCAGGCCAAGTGCCTAGGGATGGGTTAGAGCCATATGAGAACAATTCTGGGATGAGCGCATGTTGGCATGAATGACGTTCACCATGCGGTTGTGCTTGACTAAGCATTGTTTGTGTGCTATGAAAAGAAATCCAATCAAAGAAACTAAAACAAAGTAAAGGAGAAAAGAAAAACGAAGAAAAAAACAAAATATAACACAAAGCGTAGGATAGCTAAGGCAAACGCAAACATAAACAATTTAAATGTTTCGCATAATAAGAAAATTGGCGAATATCGCGTTAAAAATAGCAAAGTGCTACATTTTATGACATCAGCGTCAGCGACAAAGTGTTGCAAGTACACGCGCGCGGCCAGCGCAGGCCAAGACGCAAGCAAGGCAAAGCAACCAAAGCACAGCAAAGGCAGAAGCAAGCTATGAGAGGCGGCTACCCCAGCCTGCAGTCCCCACAAGTTACACGCTGCCGGGACAAATGTAAACAACGCAGTGTGAAAGTAGCATTCGTACACGAAACAATGCGAGAGCGTTATCACAGAGAGAGACAGAGAGAGAGAGAAATAGAGGCAGGAAGAGATGGAGGGAGTGAGGGAAATGCGCGAGTCTTCTTGGCATTGCGCGTGGGTACCGTGCCGTGGCGCGGCAATGCGAAGTGCGGCTCAGGCAAGGATGGGCGCCAGGGCGTCAATGCGCTGCGTCATGGGCTCGCCTTAGAGACATGCAAGTTCGGTGCCGGAAATGTTGAGCGTGCTTAACATTCACGTGCAATTTCAGTTGTATACTTTTGCCTTCGGATTCGAATTCCAACTCGTCTTAGCCAACCAAGCGCGTCTTGACTTTTTTGCCTGCTTTCTTTTGTTTTGTACTCAGTATTTCGTGCATTTCTGTTTTATTTTCCCTCAATGATTTTCTAAACATTCTTCGGTTTACTATGGCAATATTTTCTTTTTTTGGGTTTCCTTCTGTTTTTTGTTTTTTTTTTTTTGTTTAGTTTTTCATAGATTTAATTTAGTTTTCCATGCAAGGAAATAAAAGTTTTCCATGTTTGAATTTAAACGCTCGCTTTTGCTTGTTTGAACAGTTGAAAGGACAAATGCTCAACTGCAGCGATTGCCAACCTTCGTTCGCCTTGCATTGAGCCGCATGTGCTTTCCATTGTTGTTGGTGTATGCCATTTCTTCGTTTCTCTTTTTGCTGGTGGCTAAATTTAAATATTGCGTCAATTATTCGCCGACATTTGATTTTCCTCTATACACACTCGCCATCGTCATCGCCAACGTCATGCACAATAGTTCAATTAGCACACAAATCGAGAGTCACTTAATCAAGGCTCAATCGAGGCTCAATCAAGGCAGCCGAGTGCTCTCAATTGTTCTAATTTGCTTTTATTCCTTTTTGTGTTTTTTTTTCATGATTTTCGAAGAGGGCAAATAAAAAAAAGCTGCGTTGACAAACCCTAAGCTACTATAAAATGCTGTTTTCAATCTGCATTAGTTAGCTTTTCTTTTTCCCCCTCTTTTTTATTTATTTATATTTTTTTGTTATTTTTTTTCTTGTTTCTTTTGCTTATTTATGCCATTTATGTTGGTTGCTGCTCTGCTTAGCATCATCAAAACCCGTTAAAATATTTGTTATGATTCGCTTTGAATTTATGAAAAAAAAAATAAAAAAAAAAAAAAAACCAATTTGTGCATTATGTAGACAGCTGAGCCAAAACACACAGATCCATGCTGTTTTGCGTCTGATGTTTGTTAACCATTTTTCAAACATGTAAAGATACGCAAATATATTCCATTCAAAATAAACTTTTATACAAATATTCGCTGGCTTGTCATGTCAACTGCAGTTGCAAAACAAATTATTTATATATAAATGTTAGCTGTATTTCGCATAATGCAGCTTTTATTTACAACACAAGGCAGAAGTGATGGATATCAAAATGTTATCTTAATAAAAAAGTAAAAACAATGACATTAATAATTTGGATAGCAATCATGATAAACACTTTCCAGTGCTAGGCAAAATAATGGATGTCAAAGTTTTAATACGAAACAATGCTTCAATTTGCAATTATCGATAGTTAAAATAAATACAATAAAAGCACAAATGCATTTAAATTATGAAAAATGATAAAAAATACATATGTCAGTCAGCGGAACTGCTTACTCAGGCTCACACAGCTACGAACAAACGGAAGGGCTAAACGGCCTCACTAAATATTAAATGGCAAGCTCGGAACTGAGTTTACATTACAAAGCTAAATCTATTATAGTGGGTTATTCATTAAGAGGTTTTTTTTTTCTCAATTGCGTTTCTTTTAAAGATCACGCGTGACTAGTGTCATGCTGTCATATTACTTTCATTCAGTAACGTTTGGCAAATCATCATGGAAAGATTCATACTGCAACAACGTCTTCAAATTGTTCTGGAACAGCTCAACGAAGATCCGCTGTTTTCGCGTCGAATTTTTTTCAGTGATGAGGCACATTTCTGGCTCAATGGCTACATCAATAAACATTTCCAATGCTGGAAAGAGCGATCAAAAATTGGACCTCCCGAATGGACCATCTACGGCGTAATCGCGGCCAATACTTGCATGAAATTATTTTCAAAAAGTAAATGTCAGAGAATGTTCTTTTAGGACTTAATAAAGATTCGGCCATATAATTTCTCTTTGTGCGTTTTATTAGAAAGGCAGGGCTATAGTCGGGCGTAACCGACTATAGAAAACCCTGCACCGAAGCCAAAACTTAATATATTTTTTTGTTGCTTTAATATTTTGTATTCATTATGTAAGGATATCTCAAGAAAAAAATTTTTTTTTTTGTAAAACCCATTTTTCGGCTGATCGTTCCTATTACATCTATATGTTATAGTGCACCGATATTTATCATATTTAGGAATAAGATTTTAATTTACTTAGAATATATAAATCCAAAATTTGGTAACGATATCTTAATAAACAAAAAAGTTTTTCTCAGTAAATGTTGTTTTTCGGCCGATCCTTCCTATGGCAGCTATATGTTATAGTAAACGGATATTTATAATATTCGGGAATATTATTGGATATTACTTAGAATTGGTAAATCCAAAATTTGATAACGATTGCTTAATATACAAAAAAGTTTTTCTCAGTAAATGTTGTTTTTTGGCCGATCGTTCCTATGGCAGCTATATGATATAGTGAACCGATATACATAGTTTTTAGATATGTGATTGGGCATTAGGTAAAATAATTAAATCCCAAATTTGGTAAACATATCTTAAAAAATAAAGCGGTTTTTGTTACTAAATATGGCTTTTCGGCCGATCATTCCTATGGCAGCTATATGTTATAGATCGAATATTGAAAAAAAAAAATAAACTCGTTATGCCTATGGATTGGCAGAGTCTTCGTGCCAAATTTGGTGGTTGTAGGTCTTACCGTTTCCGAGATCCGTTTGTTCATGCAGACGGACAGACAGACGGCCAGACGGACATGGCTATATCGACTCGCCTTTCGATGCTGATCAAGAATATATATACTTTGTGGGGTCTGCCACGCCTCCTTCTGCCTGTTACATACATTTGCACAACTTTAATATACCCTTTACCATTTTTTGGTACAGGGTATAACCAGAACAAAGATGGTAGTAATACAAATGCCAACACAGACATCATTAACACATCTTTGGTCGTGTGAGTGTGGAAAATTATCATACGAAATGTTGTAAAATGCTACTCGTATGACACACATTATGACAAAATATTGTTTTGTATCATGTCTAGCTCTCAACTTCATAGTTTAAATTTTAAAAAGTGACAGCGAAAATGAGAAAGAAGTAGAATACAATTTTAATCAGAACTTTAAAGAAAAATTGGCTCCATTGTTCAACAACGGACGACCCTAGAATAATTCGCTCAAGTATCGATCGTGGGCCACATACGACTACAAAGTCGCAATAGACAATCAGGATGATTCTGCTTTATCCAAATTGTGAATGACTTTCGGCGAAGCTTGATATGGGTAGAATGATCGAAGTTAGATTATCTCAATAGAAAATTATGCAGGAGAAGGGTATTTTATATTGGCATATATACTGGCAACTATAGTAAAAATACGAACCTAAACCAACTAACAAATGTAGTACCGTGGTATAGTAAGGTTGCTGCTAGAGTTTGTAGCGTTCCATAAAAAGGAACTTTAACATTTGCAATATGTAAACCGAATGCAAGAAAAAAAGAAATAAACAGAAGAAAAAATTTCACAAGCGAACGTTGTGTTGAGTGTGCCTAAGTGCAAATATGAAAGGTCACTTCGAACGCATATTACAAATGATTTCTTTGTGTGGTACACCCGCATGAGAGCCATACACGTTCTCTGAGTGTGTGAGTGCAATGTTATATAATAAAAAACCACAACTGATGTGCACAATAGTTTTTGCGATTGTGCGCCAGAAGGCTGCCCATAAAGGCAAAACATTCTTGGCGTGCTATACCCGGGCACTAGACATGGCGCCTAGCCCGCTTTGATGCTTTGCTAGTGACTTCCTAAGCGCATATTGATTCGTTAACGAACTTTTATGCATACGCTTCAGCTTAGTCTGCTTAGTTTGCTTAGTCCGCTTTGTGCAAAGCATGGTAGGGTATGGCATCACCATATTATTGGTCACGCATGGAGTCGTGTTATGCTGCGCGCCGTTGCTTTTTGTTTCTTTTTTTATATCCAAGGGAAACTAGCAAAAAACTTGCACAAAAAAAATAATAAAAAAAAAACAAAGAAATGACATGAAAAGAAAGAAATAAGGCAACGACAATTTGTGCCTTCGCAAGTATTTGGGCGCAGCAAGTGAGCAGACAAAGTGACTTCATAGGTTAACTTTGCTTTTGGCTTTTGTTGTTTTTTTTTTGCAATTTTCCGAGAATGAAATTTACTTTTAAGTATGTTGTGCAACTTCTAAAAAAAAAAAAAAACAAAAAACAGTACTGAGAAAAGTGAACAGAAAACCCAAATAGAAAAAAAAAGTGAAGAGAAAGTAAACAAATATTCCCAAAGAGCGTCATAAAGTACGGAAAAGTCAAAAGTAGCTTGCGAAGAAAACTCGCCTCTGCCAATGGCCGTCGCGTGCGGAGGGCCATCCAGTAAGTGACATTTCTATTGCCTCGATGCCTCGTCTATGTTAGCGTTGCAAAAGTGCAAGAATAAAAAAAATGAAATCGAAAAAAAATAAAGAATAAAAAAAAACAAAGAAAAATAGAAAAAATTGATAAAAAAATATGCTACGTGCTCGATTTGTCAAATGGCCGCAACGAATGTTTCTGACTTGGCGCTTGCTCGGCCCGGCCTATCCTAGCAACGGCATGCGCTGCTGTCCGGGTTAACTTTCTATACAAACTATTGCCGCATCATTATCGTTACAAAGCCTTCAGTTTTCAGTTATTTTCTGCCATCTTCATTTTGTTGCTCAATTTCTACTTGTATTTCCCTTATTCGCCCAGAAGTACGTTCGAGCGTGAGCATAAAGCGGAAAAAGCACCGCGAGGCTGAAACTGCCAATAAAATATCCACACAGCATCGCATTATTTTTACGATATTAATTTATAGTAGGCGTACGTAGCGCATATAACAACTGACTGTGTGGCCTTAGGGTGCCATCGAAACGGTAATAAATGCGCTGCCATCGCAGTCCGTTGCCGGCGCTCAGCGACGCACGTTTGCCGCATCAGCCTAATACGCATACGCACACGAGGCACACATGAGGCGCACAGTCGGCGCTGTTGAGGCGCGTGTCTTTGATTTTATGCGTTTCTGCGTTCAGAAGTTTTGCAGCCTCATTTTTTCGAGCATTTTCATTGTAATAACTTTTATGGCCAGCTGTCAAAGTGAAAAGCGGAAAATATTAATTGACGTTGACGTAAAAATTTATAAGCGCGCTGGCTCTGATCCGACACATTGGCAAATCCTTGAGCGTCATTGGCAAACAGACGGAACGACGCTCGCATTGCCCGTCAACGACCTTTAAAGGCGGCCCTTAAAGTATGCAATGCAGAAGTAAATGCAATGTTAAAAAAAAATTAAAGAAAAATAAAAAAAAACCCAAGAGAAAGAAAAAAGATAACAATGTAGTCTTCTGCACAGTTATTTTGTTTACTCATTGTTCTGTAGTATAAATTTAACGATGCCATTGGATTTCGTTGCTTATTCGTAATGGCTCATTATCATTGGCGTCATCCCCAATGTCTTTGACGTTGTCGTTCGCCACTCATCGTTCGCCATTCGTCGTCGTCTCTTGCTCGTCCTCAGCCTTAGCCTCGGCTTCAGCGTCAAACTATGCCAGCGTTAACGCCCTGCCGCTTCATTATTTCACTTTATTGGTTTCCGTTTCCGTTTACGCTTTGGCAATTCGCATTCGATTTGCTGCACACGCATAAATCGCAATCAACTGTTCTTTGTTTAATTTATTCGGCGTATGTTAATTAAATTTATTTAAGCGCCGTTCACGAGCGCAAACACGTCCGCCACACCCCAGAGCTCACACCCATCGCCCACTTAGACGCACATAAATCTATCTAATGCCATGTGTTCACTTGAAATTCAACGCAACAATTAATTATAATAAAATCGGCCCCACCACCAACCCACGAACCAGCTCACGTCTCTCGCAGCGGACTGTGGCACACACGGAGTTCATTTTAGGTCAAGTTCACGCTATGTCAGCAGGACCACGCTCCCCACAGCTATTTTGGATTCCTGTATTCTAGTTTCGTTGACAGGCGCATTCACGACGGGAAAATAAATTAAAAATAAAAATATTTACGAAACCGTCCCCCACGGGCATAAGCTGATTTAAAAATAATGCAACAATTAATCAAAGTTTGTGATTATCGGACTCCCTGAAAATCTGCTGGCACAGCGCACATGTGGTGCTGTGTTCATTTTAACGCTTATTGCGAATGGTATGGACTTGGAAAATCGAAACGCTATGTAAATCTTATATACATAGCTGATAAAAACTCAAAATACCGGAACCTAGAAACCGGAATAAACCTGCTACAGCATATACATAGAATTCTATAAGAGCAGCAATGGAGAGACAACCTCCAATCTGTTTGAAAGAAAAAAAATATATTGCGAAGTATATCAGAAGAATACTTTACAAATTTTTTTGATTTGGGAAGTTACAGTCGAATCTCCCATAACCGGACATCGACGGTCGCTGTCACAGGGAACAGTTCGGTTATGGGGAGTGTCCGTTTTTGGAAATTTTGCTGCACGTACTTGACTTTCAATGAAATAATCTAAGTATACATAGTTTTCCAGACTGTATATAACTAAGCTGATTGCTTACAGTTTTGCTTTAAATGTTTTTTGCTATTTTGAACTCATACGGGTCCAAGTAAATTTCTTTGGCTACGTTACTGTTTGCTGTGGCTATGTGCATGTAAGTTTATATATATTACTGAAATTGAGATGTAAATAAAGCCTTGAACATACATACCGATCAACATACAAGCATTCTGCATTGTTGCACTCCTTCATTGATTTTCTCCCTCTGTCTCTCTCTTTCTCTCGCTCACACTCTTTTATTTGCTCTCGAAAACATGCATGGCTAGCACGGCAATGCAATTAATGTAACATAGACATTATTTACACTTAAATTAATTATTAACGACACCATTTTGCGTGCTGCTCTGCACAGGTTTTTCTATTGTAATTTCATTCATATGCTTAAATGAATTTTGACAATGCTGCATTTTATATGAAGTTTTGTTTTCATTGCGGTTGGCCAAAGTATGGCCACAAAATCCAAATTTATTAAATGGCCAAATTAAATGTTTATGTATTAGATCGAAGTTGAAGCAAAAACGAAACTAAAAGCGCAATCGATAGCAAATGCCAAGGAAAGGCAGAGAGGAAAGCGGAAAGCGGAAGTGGCAGCGAGGGTAAAAGTAATTGTGTGATACATGAGTATCCGAACTTCAACTTTATTTGACACTTGAGCAAATAGAATAGTTTTTCATAAAAATAAACAAATAAGGGAGCGTAAGAGCAGCAAGGAGAAGCGAAATAAATAAATATGTCACTTTGATTGCTCAATGGCCAACAAGCAACCATCATCATCATCATCATCATCATTATCATCCTCATAATCGTCAGCATTAGCATCAGCATCAATATCAGCATCAGCATCAGCATCAGTAACAGAAGAAATAATGACAGGCAGTGAGTGTGACAGAAGTGACGAATGGTGGGCAGCAGCAGCAGTGGCACATCAAACCGGACGGAAGGTACATTAAAGTGGTTACGCATGAATCAAACCGCTTTCAGAGCAAATCAACAGCTACACACACAGGCACAGATACAGAAACAGATACAGGGCAGACACCAACAACGGAAGCATCAACAATCACAACAACAGTAACAATGGTTGCCTTGCGATGGATCCTCGTGGAGCAGTGTACACTTACAATGCACAAGCTCCAGACATTGTGCCCACTGTCGTGGGCGTGTAGGGCCACAGGGGCAGGGGCGAGTACATGGCATCGCAAACACTAATGGTCGCCGTCGCCAATGCCATTGTCAGAATTAGTCAGAGTCTAGTGATTCGTTTTTTCCTAGTTTTCAAATCATATTTTTTTTTTCTTCTTCTTTTGTTTGTTTTTTTTTTTAGCCTCGCTTTGTCATACCATGCCGTCATATGCGGTACGTATATGTATAAATAGCATATATGCGTACAACGTGAGTCGGTTCGTCAGTTAAACGAAAATAAATATTTATGAACAAATGTAGAGCGACCGCTGTGTGGCTGATCCATGTGTCAACGTTTTGAGCGCGCCATAGAACTTTGACTGCGACGAAGTCTTGGTTCTGTTTTCTTTTCTTTTTTTTTTCTACCAATAGCAAATACGAGTATTTCATGCATGGCTACGTTAAGGCATTTAATAAAACTTTGTCATTTATGTCAACGCCAGCGGCAATGTCAACGCGAGTGCCAATGGCAATGCCTTCACTGTCACTATTGCCCCCAGCCCGACTCTATCTCCATTAACCAACTGCTTGGCTCGTCAGCTTCCACTTGGTTGAATCTGTCAATTTGAATGTAAATATATTTTCTAATGAATTGACTGCTTGGGCATGCTTTGAGGCGAGCTTTTGCTGCAAATGAAAGGGTTCTGAAAATTTCAGCACACGAATGCGCAAATAGTTGCACTGTGCGCACAAGACGAGTGGCGCGGCACTAGGCTGTGTGACCACATTCGTCAGACACACTTCGGAGGTGTTGGTGGTTTTACATTTTGATTGAATGTCGGTTGAACGCCAGGCTCTGCACACTAGAAGTTCTGTGCTGACCGACCGCTGCCGATGGTCGGCCGGACTGCACTAATTTAAAAACTCAATTAGAATGTTACAACGGCTGGTCGGTTTGGATTTAGTCTTGCATGTAATTGAAAATGTAGCAACATACAAAAAGCGTAAAAGCCCAAAAAATGCCACAGCATAGATACAGATACGGACACAGTTACACACATACACACACATGGAAACATACACACACACATGGACACAAATACAGAAATGGACACATACAGAGATGGGATTCGTTCTTGGACGCAATGTTGAAGTTGCTGTCGAGTGTCGTTATAAGAAACGCTTATTGCACTTAGCAGCAGTTCGCATACGCTCAGTAGGTCAGCGACGTAAGTGTGGTGAGTGTGAGTGTGTGCGCATGCCATGCATAATTTAAAAATAATTTGCGCCTAAGAGTTGGCAATTAATGGCACAAACAGTGCACTTCAAACCACAAACAGGCAAGCTGACAATCCGACCATCCGACTCAGCCGCCATTCGGACAGACGCTCAGACGGACAGGCAAATAGCTATATAAAGTGTCCAAGTATGTACATACATACACACACACACATATTATACATATGTATGTATATATAATGTGAGTGTGCATATATGTTAAAAACTTTAATGAAATTACGCTTGTGCGCATTTTAGTGCAATTAAATTTTGTGTGAAGCACACACGCCATCCTTAGGACTGCCAGAGTGCTCTCCAAGTGCTGCCGCACGCCGCATCCGTATTTCAATTTGTGGCTTAGACCTTCGAAACTCTGCTAACGGCAGCAAAGAGACAAAAATGCAGAAAAAAAAAACAACATAATTTATTTTTTTAAAGTTTCCTTTTTGCTATTTGACAACAATTTGCGGCTTTAAAGTAAACGTAAACATGCACACAAGAACTCATGCATATATGTACATACGTACTCATACAGAGAGATAGTTTCGTTAGCTCAAAATTGCATGACCCCCTTATGAAAACGCAAAGCCACTCCACGAAAAAAAAGCACTCCAAGCCACATTGTTGGCAGGATCTGCTAGCACAAAGCCAGCCTGCGACCAACCAAATTGCAAATAAACTGGCGACTGCAGCGTATAAGATAAGCAAAGTTGAAAGCAATTGCAAACGCTCGGACGAGGGTTCATTGCATAATAGTCTGAGTCTAGATTTCTTTTAAATAAATTTCTATGTAATTACACTTCAACATCAGGGCATTGGCTTGCCTGTTGTCACCTGTCGAAGAAGTTGCAAGCTTCTGCGGTGCCAGGCAGCAGAAGGAGCCGAGCTTGCGGCACTTTGTGTGTATCACTTCAACTTGCAGTGACACTGCAGAATCCCAGACTGAGCAGTAAATAAACATGTGCACTTTTATTTGATTTATGTTTGTTCGCCTTTGGCAAATATTTGCCAACAGAGAAAAACTGAAATATACATAAAACTCTAAATAAAAAATCTCATTGCTCACCTTAGACTGGACACGAGTATTAATAACATTTAAAAGCTTCTGGGCTGCATTTGGATAGTTTCAGGCGTTGGACATATGCAGCAGCTAAGCTCGTATGCATGTCACAGCAGGCATGAGCAAAATCAATCACATTTGCACCAGGAGTGCCGCCTGCCACAGGCTTCGGATTTAGTCATTTATATTCTTACGAAATACCACGGCCCAAGCCATGCGCCCAAACATCCATGCTAACGAATGCGAATGCGAATCCTAATCCCCAGCCATGCCTGAATGTTGTTGCCATGAAGTCGGTCACAAATGCGGTGAAAGTATCAATCAAATGTTTGCTTGTTCGTTTGCTTGTTTCTTTGCTTGTTTGCTTGTTGCCTTTTGAAAAATTGTCCGACAAGTGCAATAATGTTTATCAATTCTTGCTTGTAAAATAACAAGAGCAAGAACAACAACAACAACAATGCGCAGCAACAACCTTAAGCCAACGAGGCTATCGTGCTTTAATACGTTTGTGCCTTATTCCTTTTCTTCCGTTTTTTGCTATGCTGGCGAACTAAATCTTTAAAACCAAAAGTAAACCGTAAAAAAATAAATGAAATATCAAAATAACACAAACGCGCCATAGCAGGTAAGGCTTTTTTTTATTTTTCCTACATAATTTTGAAACATTTTAAAAACATAAAACAATCGCAGCGCCAAGATAAATTTTCTCTCGTTAGCCAACAGGAGTAAGTAATTTTTTTCTATTCATGTAGTTTCTTGTTTTTTGGTTGTTGTTGTTATTATTGTTGTGGCTGTTGCTATTTTGCGCTGTGGGCAAATTTTATGCTTTTCATTAAAATGTAATTAAATTTGCTTAGCACAAACCGCACAAGCAAAAGTCAATGAACGGACCAAGTGAGGGCGCCGTTGGTCCTCGATCAAATAAGCAAACTTTCTATTTTTTCTTCCCTTACTGAGCTGGTTTTTTTTTTTTTTATTTTTTTTTTCCCTTAAAGATTTCTTTGTTGTTGTGGCCGCTGCCACTTGCCAACTGGCAGTTGATTAAACGCCTCAAGAAAGTTTTTGGCAGCATTTCCATTTGATTTTCTTTGTTCAGTTCTGATAAATTGTTGCGCCGCTTAGTATGCAACACAATTTGTTAGAAAACAAAAAGAACATAAATTTTATGCTTCTGGCTGCGTTTCATAATTATCGAAACACCACAAAAATTAGCATTTGCTGCTTGCTTTCAACTCTTTGTTGCTTGCTTAGAAATGTGTGGCCAACTAGTTTCCAGCAAAAAAATAGTACTATGTATAAAGGAAATTTGAGCATTTCAGATATGTATTTAATTTTTGCAACTAAAAAGTATAATACAGTTTATTCATGTTAGGATAAGCGATTATTTTGAAATTGTATCGGATTTGCTTCCAATTATTTTGTAAAATTTTAACTGAATTTAAAGCCAATCGCAAAATTCTGTACTTGACATGCTTTAGTTATATTTAATTTACAAAATTTTTTAGTTCTTAGTGTTTTTAATACTCTGTACCAAAAAATTGTAAAGGGTATATTAAAGTTGTACAAATGTATGTAACGGCAAGAAGGAGGCGTCGCAGACTCCATAAAGTATATATATTCTTGATCAGCATCGAAAGGCGAGTCGATATAGCCATGTCCGTCTATCCGTCCGACTGTCTGTCTGTATTAACAAACAGATCTCGGAAACGGTAAAACCTACAACCACGAAGACTCGCCCAATCCATAGACATAACAAGTTTATTTTTTTTTTCGATATTCGACCTATAACATATAGCTGCCATACTAACGATCGGCCGAAAACCCACATTTAGTAACCTAACCCTTTTGTTTTTCAAGATATCGTTACCAACTTTTGGGTTTAATAGTTTTAGCTCATTTCCAATTACATTTCTTAATATTATATATATCGGATTACTATATCATATAGCTGTCATAGGAACGATCGGCCGAAAAACAACATTTAGTGAGAAAAACTTTTTTGTTTATTAAAATATCATTACCAAACTTTGGATTTAAAATTTCTATGTAATTCCCAATTGTATTCCCGTATATGATTAATATCGGTTTACTATGACATATAGCTGCCATAGGAACGATTGGCCGAAAAACAACATTTACTGAGAAAAACTCTTTTGTTTATTAAGATATCGTTACCAAATTTTGGATTTAATGATTCTAAATAAACTCAAATCATATTCCTAAATATGATAAATATCGGTGCACTATAACATATAGATGCCATAGGTTTGGCCGAAAAATGGCTTTTACAAAAAAAAAATTTTTGTTTCTTGAGATATCCTTACATAATGAATACAAAATATTAAAGCAACAAAAAAATATATTCAGTTTTGGCTTCAGTACAGGGTTTTCTATAGTCGGTTACGCCCGACTATAGCCCTGCCTTTCTAGTTTCCTTTTTAAAAACTGTCAAGAACGGCTGAACCGATTTATATGAATTTTTATTTGAAAGATTTTTCTCTATTGGGACTTCCAGAATAACTATTAAAAAAAAGAATCGTTTAATAAACGGGGATGTAATCGCTGCTTATAGACTTCGTTATATAACAACAACGGAAATCGCAATTATTTTAAATTTACTCACAGAAATAATATTCGCTTATGCCCTTTTGGTTGAGTGAGCTTGAAGTAAATTAGCAGTGCTTATGCTCTTTTGGTCATTGATTTTTTGTTGCTGTGTATTAGATCGTTGCTTTTCTTAGCTGCTGCTAATAAGAGTGGAAACATAAAAAACTCAGAGAGTGATTTTATATGAATGTTGTTGTTGTTGAACACATAATGGCAGTACGTCTGCAATATGAGTGACCACTAATACATATGTTAATTAGTAATGATTTCTATAGTTTTTATCGCCGATGTTGTGAAGAAAGAGCAGTACAACGTCTGCCGGGTCAGCCAGAATACACATATTTATAAAAATGTTTGGCATAATTAGTGTAACCATCGATCAATTGAGAACGGCTTGACCGATATGGCTATTTTTTTTTGTTTTCTGGAGAAGGTTTGTGCAATTTTTTTTTCAATATTTTATTTTTTTATTAAAGTCGGTTACTAAATCAGTTGAGGTCACTGCTTATAAATTTCGGAAATACAACAACTAAAATTACAATCAACAACAGAAGAAATGGTGGCTTACGCTCTTATGTATGCCAAAACATTGAGTACTTGCAACACATAATTTTCGCTCTCCCAACAGGTAAACACGCAACCAGACAATTGAGTGCGCAAAACAACCACCAATATTGTTTTATCAGATTCAAATTAGGATATTTAAAGGAATTACTAATTGGACAAAGAAACAGCATGTGTTCTTTTTTTGATGGTACCACAAGCTGGTCAGAAAAAAGTCGCGTAGCGTAGCAAGCCGGGATGGTTAAAAATATATAATAATAATAAAAAAATGAATTGCAAAATGTGTTTGACCGTCGATCAATTGAGAACGACTCAACCAATTTGGTTGGTATTTGTTTTAGAGGTCGTAATTGCCTGAAATTGCATGTAATTTACATGAAATTTCCGAAAAACTAAATTCGTTATATCTCTTGAAGTATTTACGGTGCGGACACTGTAGGCGGGTTCAGTGCAATGGTACTAGGTTTATGCGCAGCACTTTATGTACTTAATGCATGAACATACACATGCATGATCTGTGCCATTTCCGTTTCCGTTTTCTCCTGTGAGATGAGCTATGTCGCAATAGAATGAAACTATGCCACAACTATGCAGGAATGTCGTGCACGCTTAGATGCGCTCACTTTTCTTTGCAGATGCTGTCCCACATCTGCTTCATCCGTTCCTTCTGTTCCATCTGTTGTTGCAGCTATCGTACGTTGCGGCGGGTGCTGCTGCTTGCATTTTAGCCTGCCATTTGCGCACGCAAGACAGTCTCGCAGTCTGTCAGGGTAAATAAGATTTGCGCGCACTTTAAATATTGGCTAAAACGTTCAGCGCCGCTTCACTCTGCGCTTTTGCTTTTTAGGAGCAATTTCCCATATCAATTTTCGAAATGAATTATGCAACTGCCACGCCCACCGATAGTTGGGTGGGAGGAGTAGTGCGGCACAAGCTAAAAAGTTCCAGAGTGCAGAACCTAAATCGAGTTTGAAATTGTGCGAGTAATCAATATGCCGTGTGTGAGAATGGGTGTGCGGGAGAGAACGAGTTTACTTCGAATTCAATTAGCTGGTTTATCTATAAGGAGTTACCTTTTCCGCTTGCTTTTGCAATCTGTTTGCATTACCCTGTCCCAGTCTCCAGTTGCCAGTTTCCAATCGATGTGTCTGTCTGTCTGTCACTCACTCAACTTGGCGAACATGGCAATATCCTTCGCACTTATGCTGCAATATTAATTCGATTTCACTTGCAAGCTGCAACTTGCAAACATCGTAAGCAACGCATGCTGTTAGCTGATCTGCTGCTGATGTGCTGTGGGCGGGCGTTTCATGCTTGGCTTCGGTTTATTAGTTGTTTGTTTGTGCCAATATTTCAAGGAGCAGACAAGGCGTCGTTGCAAGTGGCAAACAATGAAAAGTTACCAAAGTCTTATAGTTGCTTGAGTCAATTGCTTTTCCTTGTTTTTGCTTCTGCAACAATGACGCTAACAACAACTAAAACAACAAAGACAACAAGTAGAAGGAGAGGAAAAACAACTTAAGCCACAATAAGGTGTTTACACTGTCGACTTCGTGTGGGCGGGCCCGCTCAAGCGTGTGAGAAAGTGACAACTCAAACAGGAGACAAAGTCGAAAATTTCAAAATCGAAATGCCTGTTGAGTATGGCAAAGTCACACTGACACTCAGAAAGACAGAGGAAGGCAGACATATTTATAGTCATAGTGTAGCAGTATGTGTGTGTGTGCGTGTGTGTGGGTGTGTTTGCCTAGTGGTAAAAGTCGACTTCGATTCGTCTTCGGCAAAGCACTGCCGTGTTGAAAATTCCTGAGAGTTGCCTGCCGTATAAGCACTTCAAGAGCGCGCATGTAACGTGCATCAATCATACGCCCTGTTGAACATCAGCTAGCACCACATTCGACTTATGACAAGCATTCTGCGTGTGAGCAATGACACGCCAAAAATTGTAACATATAAAAAGCTAAAATAAAAAAAACAAAAGGAGAAAAACGAAAAACATTAAACATTGCAAGGAAGCGTCGTCGTTGCTTCCTCTGCTGACATTTTGTTGTCTTTGCAAGCATTGAAAAATGTTGACATGAAGAAATTTGAAGATCAAAAACATTTCCGGCTGCTGAAAACTCATCACAAATTTTCGGTTTGATTATATTCAGCAAATAAACGGCAAAGTTAGCTGAGAAAAAGAAGAAGACGGTTCAACTCACACAGCACTGAGGGCAATTGCCAACGAAGCGTTTAAACTTGATGACAAACGCATGAAACCCTCCCATGCAATTGTGAATAACGTAAAAAAGGATTTACTTGAGTTTTATGTTTTCTTTTTTGGCGTTTTTTTTTTGTTGCTTTTTTTAAAATTCTCTATTACAAGATAAGTGCAGCGACGCTCCGCTAAATGACGATGTTAGTAAGGGAGTGAAAATGGCAAGCTACTAAATTGCAGACGCACACATGATTCTGAACATGGCAGACGACAGCAAAAGACATTATGGATAAGGTAAGCGCGCAGCCACAGCCACAGCCGCAGCCGCTGCCGCCATCATATTTGAGTGTGCCGTAAAGAATGTTTTTTATTGCTTGATGATGATGTTGTACGTAGAAGCGCACAAATTATGTTGGTTACAGCATAAGCAAAAGGTAACAGTGCAAGTGAACTCTTTCGAAAGTCACCTCAGAGCGCTCACAGCACTGACATGAAAAGGAGCATAGTGCCGGATGCGTTGCATGCAATTGTCATAAAAATGCGCACTATAAAATTTTATTTTCTGCATGTGCAAATATCCTAACTACATTTGTGTGTGTTGTGCTTACACCCATCGTACACCCCATTAGCAGTCGATGCTTGGCAGCTGGCGTATTCAGGCGAAACCTTCGAAAAAACTCATTGCATACTTTTGTGCGCATGATGACACCGTTTTGACCCATCATTCAATGTTTTCTTTTCAAGCAGGGATTTTATTTATTTTCCATTTCATTTTATTTTTCTTTTCTTTTTTGTTTTTTTCATTTCCTATTTTTGGCTGCATTTTGTATATTTAAATTCGATTCGCACACTCGTTGCGTGTGTGCATGGTATGCTGATTGATCATGCGTTCGACTGCCACACGCTTAGTTCCAAAGGATATTGGAAGTGTGTCGTTGGACACTTCAAGGGAAAGTAAAGCATGATCACACCAAGGCAGTAACAGAGGATCAGGTATCAGTCTTTTTCATATGTCAAGCAATTCGGCGGTCCAAAAGTTATATTCTTATTATTGGTTACTATTGGCATATGTATACAGTAAAATTTGCTTAACTGCCTCCATTGGTTTGCAAGGTCTTGCGAGGCAGTAAAGCGAATAATGCAGTTAACGATTTTTTTAATTTCATGCTTTTTATTTATGAAGATAAGAATAAACTTCATTTTATACTTATAACATTTAACTCAATTCATATTAATTAATTGTAAAATACAGAAATTCATCAAAAATAACATCATACAAGCGTTTCAAGAGAATGTATAATTGATAATGGATTACCTTTTGTTATTTGGTTGTTTTTTTTATTACCGAACATGGTGTTCGCCGTTACTGTCAATTTACTGTTGCTAGCGTTATCGAATAGGCATAACTCTAAAGTTTGACATTCTACTTATATTCTATGGTAGAAGCGAAAAAAAAGTAAATAAAGAAGCACCAGTAAACTGGTAAAATTTCAAAATTTTGACGTCATCGGCGAAGTCAGCAGACGTAGACGTCAGCGGTGTCGGTGTCGGTACTGCACAGATTTCATACCGAAGCCACCAAGATGCAGAAAATGTAGACTTAATCGATCGAACATGCCGTCGATAGAAGTCATTTAAGTCGAAAATGCAGCTACAAAATTAAGTTGGGTTTTAGTGCAGCCAAAAGAAAATTTAATGCACTTATCTTTCCGAGGCAGCTATTTAAAACGGTCAAAAAATAGTTTACTTTCATTGAGCGAATAACTGAACATTTAATGACAATCGAAAAAATGCATTTGCGGTGTTTTTTACGAAGCAGCTTGCAAATTAGAAGTCAATGTTCAATATTTAGCCTTCATTCTTGTTGGGCCAATGAAAATGCTGTACTGAATTGTCAATATTGCAAAGCGCTCATATCGTAAATAAATTGTAGCTATGTGCACTGGCAGAGGCATGGCAAGCCGTTTGATGCATAATTGATGTATGCAATACGTCGAATGATGCGATAACCGCTTGTCATTCGTTGTCAATCGCACAATATTTGGCGTGGCTTGGTCTGGCTTAGCGTGGCGTGGCTTGGTTTTTGTATATTGCGTTACGCGTGCAAGTCGAGTGCTTTGGCAAAATTATTAGCAATCAGCTGAAACATAACCGGTCAATTGCGGTTAACGGCACTGATGTGTAAGTGTATGGAAGGGCGTGCATAGTGAAGTGACTAAATGCATGCGACACATGAGTGCCGGAAACGCTTATCATTTATTAAACATTGTGTATGGATATGCGGACGCGCACTCACGCACTGCCCCAAATTGCTGCGCCCTCGCATAAGTTTTCAGTTGCAGCACAGCCAGTCGAGAGTCACTTATTTGCATGTAAATGCACTCATTAGAGATAAACTCATGTTAACGGCAAAATGCGCCGCTGCTAATGTGGGTAGGGTACGCCATCAGCCACAGCAACAGTAACAGCAAAGGCAAGGATAACAACATCGGCTACGTCGGCAACAGCAGCCATAACGAGGGGCATGGTTAGTTAAGGCATGTCGGCCGGTGTCGGCGTTGGCGTAGGCGTTGGCGTTGGCTGTGTGTGGCTGCTTAAAAAGCGAAAAAATGTCGTTTGGCATTTATTTTTGTGCAAGTGATTTTTCACGTTTTTGACATTACTCATACGACATGTGTTACAAATTTTGACATTTTAATTAATAACGCTGTGACTGGTCACACTCGAGTAGAAATGAGTAACGAGCAGCGTGCAAACGTATGAACGTACGAATATGCGCAGGCATTGGGTAATTTTCATACAGTGCCACTTCACTCAAAGCGACAGCGCAAATGCTTGCAAAAGTCTTGCCCCAAGTCAAGAGTAATGTCCTTTAACGGCACGAAAACTGTTCACTCATTAGAAACGTTAGGAAAGTAGCAAATCTCGCATTGCCTGTGCCAAGTGCAATGCTATAAGTTTCCTTCAGTTTCAAAATCAATGCTTAGATCATTTAGCCAGTAGCTACTGTATTTCCCTGCAAACACCTACATATGACATTTTAATCAAGAAAACCATCAAAGCGAAAGGAATTCGAGCCGAAACTCACCGAAGAATGTTGCTGACGCAAAGCTTAACGCGTCACAGTTACCATACAACGAATGGAAAAAAAAATTTATATATGCAAATCGCAAATAAATAAAAGAAAAACAACAAACAACAAATTGAAAACCAAAGGCAAATGAGTAAAATCAGTTATGACTTCAAAAGTAGCTTGGCGCTATTAAAATATGCTGCGCAAAGCTTCACATAAACCTTGACCTGTGTTAAGACTTCTCGAGTCAAGCTGAGTTGATCTGACTCGACTTGACTTGACTTGACTTGGGTTGGGTTGAGTTAAGTTCTCTTCGACTGAGGCTGTCACAAAATGTAAAAAACAAAAAGGAAAACAAAGAAAACAATATAAACTTCATAGTCATATTGTATGGCTTAGTGCTGGGCTGCGCGTCTATTCATGCCTGGATTTTGTTATCTTCCGCAGCGTAAAAATGTATCCCGTTGGCTTGAATGTAACCGGATGACGTTTTTGCTGTTGCAATAAACAACAAAATAATGGAAATAAACCGAAATAAGCGTAGCAGCCAAAGGAAAAGGACGGCGAGAAAGGACAAGCGCTAAAAGCATTTGCACAGCTGGATTATGTAATCACGATTGTGTGCTGCTGGCATAAAAACAGATTAGTCAAGTGAATGACTGCATTGCATTGCACAATACCGGCCACCAAAGCGATGCCACACACAGCGGAAGCCAGCCGCAGACAACAGAAGCCATTGTGGTGTGTTTTGGTGCACTTTTTCGTAAACGAAGTTTTCAAATCTTATTCGCGAAATTTGTCATGAACAAAAACGTTGACAGCAGCGTCAACAACAACAGCAATAAAAACAAGTAACAATATTGGCAGCAAAAAATACAAAGTGGCGGTGTTCAAAAATAGTTTGGCTTATGCGCATATAAAAATTAGCCACATTGTTGCACTGAACTGGGTTAACATTACAGTTACTTTTACGGTAATTTGCTTAAAATTTGATAGCAGAGTTGAATATGAAATGAAAACTTGAAAATCAATCTCTGCGTATAAGAAACCAACAAAAAACCAGTTCAATAATACTTTTAAATTATTTTAAGGACATTAGCTTAGAGCAGGTATTTATTTTATGGTATTTATTTATGAAATTATTAATAAAATCCAAGCAACAGAAATTTACGCAATTACTTTCGGAAGTCCTTAGGCCAAGCTTTCTTATTTTTACAGTTTCGACTTTTTCTATTTCGTCTACTCCTTAAACGAGAGGACTTTTGCAGAATTAGCTGATATTTTACCGGACATTTTTTAAACTATTGTATGAACAACACAAGGTACTTAGATAATAAGATACACAAAAACAAAGACAAAGGAAAAAGAAAAAAAACAAAGAATATATAAAATAATATAAAATTAAATAAATGAAAATAAAAAAGGGCGAAGAATTTTCAGACTGGCTGGCATTTAGGGATTTTAATGCTGCTGAACCAGAAAACTTTTGCTCGTTAAAATAAATTCTATTGCCAAAAATATTTACGTGCGCGTTTATTACACTTATAATGCTCGGATATTGTTGCTGCCATTGTTGCCATTTTGTTGTAGTTGTTGTTGTGTTTCAGTTGTTGCTGCTGATACTGTTGCTGCTGCTGCTGCTGCTTTTGTTGCGCATTTATTGTCAACGCAAAGGCAGCTGCACGGTCTAACGATGCTCTCAGCAATTATCCCACGCCCGGTTCATAAAATAAACAGAAGTCGACAATAAGTTTTTGTTAGAACGCAAAGTGCCGGCCATTGAGTGCCAGTCAAGTTATGCACAGTCCTATGCATAGCGACATCCAGAATGTGTCTATATGGCATATACGTTCTAAACAGCAGCGAGAAATGAAGAACATTAAAAATACGTTCAACTATTTAAAACTAAACTACTTTTGTACACATTTTCTAGATTGGGTTTGAGCTCATTTAATTCGTTTCACAATAATTGGCTGTGACTTTGTGTGTCGAAGTACCTATGCGGATGATGAAAACACATGGAACCTCAAAACCATTCGCTCGAAAGCCATCTGCGAGCTTGAATGCTGGTCTCAGTGGTTATTTCAATTAGCAAAATGTATGTATTTGAGTTGTGTTTTATGCAGAAGTGCGAAGTAAGGCAGATAAGTGCAAATTGTAAAGATAAATTGTACGGTACAGTTACGCAGTTGAAAGGCAGAAAGATAAAAATCAAATAAGAAAACAAAAACTAAAAAAATAAAAACAAAAAAAGAAAAAGAAAACAAGAGCTGAAAGGAAAAGAGAACTAGAAATGAAGGAATGAAATGAAATAAGAATAAAAGTATAGTAAAAGTTTTTGTAAGCTGATTTTCTTGTTGCATACTTTCGGGCGTTGTGTTCATTATGTTGCAGCAACTTTACAATTTTGCTATTGGGTTTTCCGTTAACAACATACAACAACAACAACCACAACAACAAGGAAAGCACAAAAAAAAACAAAAATAAAACGAACAAACAATGAATACAGATTCTTTTATTGTTTAAAAATTTTTGGCAAGGAGTGCGCACTTCATAAAGTTTTCCACATTTAATTTGAATTTCTTGCCTAATTTCTGCGTTTTGTTTCACGCTGCTATGCTGCTGTCTTTATAAATTCTCCATTGCATGACTATTGTCGTGCTTAAAAGAGCATAAAAATATTCTGTAAGAAGCTAAACGCAAAACAGAAACGGAAAAAATAAAAATAAAAATAAATTTAAGACGTAGCGAAGCAAATATTCGTCTTTTTTTTTCTCTTTTTTCTCTTACTAGGAATAGGCACAGCAACGGAATGAAATTGACAAGAATTCGTGCGCAATGTGCTGAAGTTCGACAACAGGCGGTTTGAGAAAATTACAAGCTACTTAAGATAAAAATTAGCATATTTTGCTACTTCTTGTGTGGGCTGCTCTGCACGCACCCTACAAACATGACTGAGCCTTTCCAAACGCTCAAACGTTAGAACAACTGTCGGTCCGTAGGTTCATATGTGAATCGTAATCTTCGAATTTACGCATAGCAAAACAAATGAACCGATCGCGCAGTTAATAAGCATTCTTTGTTAGTTTTTCTTGTTTTTGAGATTTATTTTTATGTCATTGCTATTTTGTGTTGGGCATGTAAAGTGCCGCTTTGGCCGACTAATATTTCTTGCGTCTTATTTTAGTTTTTTTTGTGGCCTTAGAAAATCCATTAAAAAGAAGTTAATGCAAATAGATATTAAACATCTGATAAGGCAAATGCTATGAGACAGAATTGTTGGTGTTAGGGCTTTGCCTGTTGTTGCTGTTGTTATTGCTGTTGCTTTTATTGTCGTTGTTGTTTTTGTTGTTATTGTTGTAGCTGTTACACAGTGTGGCTAGTATTTGGCAGCAGAGTGGCTTCATGCATGGCTGCCTAGCATATCTGCGGAGGGCACTGAGGTTGTGCGTCGCGGCGCTGCTACGGTTGCGGTATTTTGCATATGCTTTGACATTGTGAAATCGCAATGGAAATAATTTCGGTAAGATTTTCTTTTTGCTTACTTCTGCTTACCGCTTTCAGTGTTATGTTTTTCTTTTTCGCTGTGTTTATGTCGGGCTGCATTGCTTTGGTTACTGTTTTGACTTCCGGTCTACTTTAAGCGCACGCGCGCCCCAATATATGCAACACTTTTTTGTTTTTGCTGCTTTTCGCTTGTATGGGCGTTGCGAAGCATTGCTAAAAAGCTTTTGAAGGTTGCCAAGTTATGCGTGCACATACCATACATATGTACATACAGACATATACATATGCATACATATGCATATGAATCAGTGTTGCTTAGACACACTCCAACAACGCACACGCTGGCATTTATTCATTTCATTTCTTATTCGCCGACTCGCAAGCCACTAAACGCAGCCAAGGCCAATTGACGCCAGTCGCTTTGCCGTGTGTTTGGCTGTGTGCTTTGCTTAGTTTTGCTTTGCTTAAGTTAACATTTTTATGTGATTCTCAGTTGTATGTGCTTTGGTTTGTTTTTTGTTGTTTTTGTGTCATGCTTGTTTTTGTTTTTTTTTTTTTTTGTTTTTTTTTCTTCCTGTTGTTGCTGATTTCTCATATATGTTGTTGTGTTGGATTTTGTTAGCTACACTTTGCATTTATTGCGTTGCTATATATCGATTCTTTTCTTATGCTTTTTGTTTTGCTATTTTTTTTATTCTTTTTAATTTTGTATCTGTATCAATGCAAGCCATTTCTTCTTGTCAAAATTTGTCTTTGATGCTGCCCAAATAGTTTTCAAGAAAAATCAAATCAAATCAATTTTCCTTTTTATGTAAGAGTATTTCATAACACTTGCTAAATGTTGTGAGTTGCTTGTGTAAGCATTTGCAAAGCCATGCTTACACTCCGTCTGACTGTCGTGGCAAATGTGGCATATCGATCATACGCCCTGTATGCCCAGCGCAATCTAAGAGAAATTCTTTGTGAATATTTACAATGCCATTACATGCTAGCCCCGCTCAGCGTCCCACCATCTCGCAGTCCCACTGTAACTATGCTGATACATAGGCAACTATGCAGTTACTTAACTAAAAAGCTGATTCTGCCTTAGCCTCGGCCTGGGGCGGTTTTTCTATTCTGTTTAAGTCAGAGTAAAATTCTACACAAATAATGTTAAATGCTATAAATATTAAATACTTGCAGTGCTCGCATAGCAAACTCTCGGCAAGTTTGGCAGAGCAGCTGACAGCCAAGCGAGGCACAGCCAGCCATCCAGCCATCGAGATATTATTCAGTTCATCATAGTCGATTTACGACTCGTTTGACTTCACGTTGCCTTTCACTGAGTGCAGATTTTTGGCAAATTTAAATTATTATTATTATTATTATTTCTCATTGCTCGGCATGAATATGAAATATGAAAACAATTCGCAATGAACGAGGCCATCAGCAGCGTGCGAAGGCGACAAAGTGTTGGGCAAGGTCGGCGATGGCGTCGGCGGAGGCGACGGCTGCCTGATGCGGTGCGGTGCGTTGCGTTGCGTTGCGTTGCGTTGCGGATGGAGATATGGCCAGTGAATTTGGTTTCTTTCGGTAAGGCATTTGCGTTTGTGTTTCAGTTTCTGTTTCTGCGTCTGTTTCGGTTTGCGTTTTCGTTTGCTTTTCGTGCATATTTTAGCACAAGTCACGTTCTCAATGTGTCGGTTATATTCTGTTTTTAAATGTTTGTTTGTACTTTTATATGTATCTGTGTTTGTTCGGTTTATATTTTTTTTCTCTCTTATTTGTTCCTTTTTTTTGCTTCGTTTTTTGTGAGTTGATTTTTGCGTTTTTCGAGTATTTTTTTGTTTGTTTGTTTTTGCCTTCTTTCTTTTTCTGTTAATGTTTTTGTTTTTATTTAATTTGCATAAAATAATAAATGCTGCCGCATTGCAATAAATTAACCACTCCAGAAGTGCTTTACATTAATTTAGTATTTTCCTTTGCCTGTCAGAGCTCTCTCTCTCTTGAAGAATGGCGAGGCCGCGCAGTATAGAGGCTGTTGACGCTGACGCGGAGGCTGAAGCTGAAGCTGAAGCGACATGTACGCTGATGCAGGAGGCGTGTTGGCGTGCTGTTGGCTGGCGGCTGGCGGCTGCTGGCTCACGGCGCACATAACGTTGCGTAAGTAGCGTTTAAATGAAGCGAATGAAACGAATTCCTATTTGACAAACGATCCAAGGCGACATTTAGCAAGCTTTACGCTTAACAAATCGCATTAATTTCCCTACTTCCACTCAATTCAATGCCCAGTGCTACCCAAATCCCCTCACCATACTCTCACATTGGAAAATACACAGCCACTCGTTGCTCTACTCACTCACAGCAATGTGCAGATTAAACAGAATTTAAATAGTTTCTCAGGCATTTGCGCGCTTTGGCGGTTGTGCGGTTGTGCGGTGGGGCAGTCGTTCTCACAGACATTCGCTGGCTTAGTCGCTCCAGTCGATTCAGTAACGCAAGCTAATGCGTAATTTAACCACTTACCTGGAAATGAGAGCAAGCAGAGAAGGAAGTGATTGCATTAAATCTTAATAAATCAGTTGTTAAACAGTTTAGCAGAAATCGCAAAGAAAAACAAAGATTAAAAATTTAAATCAAGTGCTTTCTAAATCTGCATTAATGCGCTCTATCGGCATCGGCTTCAGCTCTAGCAACAGCCCTAGTACCAGCCTCAGTACCAACCTCAGCAGCAGTATCCGTAACATGAACGTTGTGCAGGCACGAGGGTAGTTCGTTAAATTACTAAAAGCCTAAAACGGCATAACATTATTATACATAGTTTCTTTTGTAATCATTGTTGGTTCTTGCAATTGTTTGATTCCAATTAAAATTGTTCGAGCACGAGTCGCATGAGTTGTTAGCTGCTTCATGGCGTTAGGATAGAGCCTTGAAAATCTGCTTTCCTTAGCTACCCTGCAATTTCGCACTAATGTCTACAAGGCATTGGCAGGCTGTTACTAAGCATAGCCGACCTCACTGATAAAGTGACTTATGTACATCATTTGCCCTGCATCACTCTTATGCCATGCTCTTCATTCTTTATCCTTTAAATACAAACTACTTAATGTTAAAGGCAAAGTTAATTTGAATTAAGCGCTTTGTCATGTTTAATCTTATCCGTTCTTGTGTAGCTGAAAAATTCAGCAATACATTTTGCAGTTCATCGCTATCCAAACAATGCCTTCATTAGGTATCATCGATTCGAAATATGCATGTGTATGTGCGCCTATCTTAGCACATGCTTAGCTCCGCAATGCTGACACATTTAGTAGCGCATAGAATTCACTCCGCTGTTGTGCTGCTCAATCTACACTAAATGGATTTTGGCTTCAATTTTACGCACCTGCAAACTGCCTAAGCTTGGGTTTGCCAAAGGATTTTTTATATTTTAATAAAATTAGAAAAAAAAGGGAGGGGCAAGGAAAGAATAGCAAAAGCATTAGAGGATAAGTAGAAAAAGGACAACCTCAAAAAGTCCTTAAATTATGTACTTTAAAATGCAAATTGAATGGTCATGACTTGACTTTATCGACATTGACTCATCGAATAGCCCTCGCATCATTGACGAAACGTAACGTAACGAAACTAAACCCATTTAATGTATGATTTTCTTGTTGTTGTTGTTTTATACATTTTTTTTCTCTTGTAAGGTCTCACTGAGCCTGTAGACTGTTGCGCCGCCTCGTTTTTCGCTTTTTTGCGACTGCCAAGGCGCCAGCAAGGACGAAACATCGAAAGCTGCTACATCTTGGCTGAGTGAAATCCGCACTCCACCCACTTATTTTGTCTAGCCCCCCACACCCGAATCCGGAGCCAATCGCCCTGCGCAGAGCTTGTCATCTGACTCGAAGTTCGCCTCAGACGCCCTCTGGCTCCACCCTTGCTAGACCTGGAGTGCTCTGGTGGTCAGTTAGTTCCGTTTTATTTTCAATAGCTTCGGCTCCTACGGCGGCTGCTGCTGCGATGCGGCTGCTTCTTCTGCTGCTGTTGCCTTTGAATTTTCATTATGACACACTTTGTTGTTGTTCTTTTTCTTGCTCATTTTTTGTTGCTTCGCATCGCAACGCAGTACTTCGCTTTGTTGTTGCTGTTGCTGCTGCTGCTGCGACTGCTGCTGCTGCTGCTGCTGTTGTTGTTGTTATTGTTATTTTTTGGTGATTTAACAAAATTGATGGCTTTCTTTGCAATATTATGTGCTTGTTGTTGTTATCTTGTTGGCGTGCCTCTTGTCTGCTAACATTGTATTGCATGTTGTTGTCGTTATATTTTTCAACATATTGAGTGACTGGCATGTGCGTTGATAAAAATCGCCAAATGTCGGAAATTCTTTTCTCGCATTTTTGCGCCTCGCATTTTCCTTTTCCGTTTTTATTTTTCTCGTTTTATTTTTGTTCATTTGGCTGTTTTCGTTTTTTTTTTCCTTTTTTTTGTTTGGGAGTTTTTTCTTTTTTGTATTTATGCTTCTTTTGGACATTTTTGTTGTGGCTACAGCTTTTTGTCGTTATCATTTTGACTGTTGTTGTTGCTGCTGTTGCTGTTTCCAACCGCTTAAATCCCGTTGCTTGCTACAGTTTGTGTTTCTGCTCGTTCGATTGGATTTTCGTGGTTTTATGGTTTTCACATGCTGTCCATGTGTCCCAAGTGTCCCATGTTTGACAAACAACGGGCGTGGTGGGGAGGGGGCGGATGCGTGTGTGTGCAGCTAGCATAGCAATGTCATTAAAAATCGACGGTCAAATAAAATAACAGAAGAAAGTGTGCTGTAAAACCGAAATTGGAATAAAGAAAGCCCAGCAAGCCAAGGCAGCCAAGACAGCCGCATAGATTAGCTACGCTCTGAACTCTCGTAATATCGTAATTGTAGATTCGCAAAGATTGCAATAAAGTCCAAATTTCCGACGGAATTCAAGGCTGGCAGCTCAAATTGCGTGCAAACAGAAATAAAGAGAAAACGAAAAGATATTGGCACACACACACACACACACACACTCACACACACACACACACTCACATTCACGATCCTTTAGCCAGAGTGTGTCGCATGTCACATGTCAGTTGCAAAGTGCGAAGAAGGCTTCTTCGGAAGTTTTTTTGCAGCAAATTGTTGCATTTGTGTGCCAGGCAATTGGCGTGCGTAGTTGACATAAAAAAAGAGTAAGAGTAAAACAAAGAAAAACAAAATAGAAGTCTATAAATAAAAAAAAAATAAAAACAAAAAAAAAAAAAGAATCCAAACACCAAAAGTCTCAAAAGTCAGCACGTGGTGCTTTCTTTTTCCTTTTAATTCTTTTTTGTAGCTTGTTGTTGTTGTTGTTTTTGTTTTTGCCTTCCTGCTTTGGCTTAGCTTGGCATTTGTAACCGCGCTTCAAATAGGAATTTATTGGCGGCAATAAATATGACAATAAACCGCGCGTAGCACGCATGCATATACGCATGCCGAGCGACAGACAGCATGTATGTGTGTGTGTTTGTGTGTGTGTGTGTGTGCATGTGCGTGCATATAGTCTGCTTTATAAATATTATGTACATGTGTACACATATTTTGAACACAAGGCTAGAGAGGAATGGGTAAGCCGACGTACACACACATGCACACGAAGCGTAAAAGAGTCTGAATTGTTACTGCAAAAACGAAGCGCATAAAAATTGAATGGACCCAGGTGGTTTATTAAGGAAGTTTATGTTGCTTAGGCAACAGACAATATAGCAACTCAACGGATCAGTAAACGCATGTAAGCGTGCGTGTGTGTGTATGCGAGTCTCTTGCTCATATATTAATGTATGTGTGGCATAGAACGCATACGCCATGTGGTGTCTCGGCCCTTTGGGTACCAAGAGTTAAGTCGACTTTGAAGCACATTTGCAGTTTTCATAATAATCAACGCCTTTGCTTCTTGCTTTCGGCTATACTTATGTTCATATATGTATGTGTGTATATATTTATATAGATATACTCGTATATATGTACCATATACACTAGAAAGGTATATATAGTGGTCATGTTGTTTCTTGTACTTGCTGTTATTTGCTCTGTTTGCACTTCATCAAAACTCGGATGTTTCATTTACTTTTTCTTTTGCTTTACTTTCAATGGTAACAAATTACCAGCTGCTTCCGTGCGGCGGTAATGAAGTAGCGGGCGGCGGGTCAAGGTAAAACTAACGGAAAAACAAAAACAAGGAAAAAAATGGAAAAACAAACAAAAGGAATACAAATTTCGCAATAGTAAAGCAGAAACAATGCTGACACACTCTCACACACACACACACTCACACACACGCACGTTTCTTACGTGTATGTACACACTACTGCTTATACACATACACATACATATATTTTCGTGCAATAAGGGTAAGGGTGAAAGGAAAAAACTTCCTTTGTGCGCGCAATTTAAAATAAATTTCAACTTCATATTCTTGTAGCCAAAGGATATGCGTCGCTGGTGAATGCACAAAAGTTGGCTGCATGCGTTCGAAGGTGCACGTTGCCGTTGCAATGTGTTTTCTTGTATTTCGGTTTCTCGCTCTCCTCATATCTCCTTTCTCGCTGTCTTGCCGCTGCTGCTGCTGTAGCTAGCTTATCAAAATACGCAACAGAATTTAATTTTTTGTTATGGCAGCTAAAGCATATTTCACATCATTCAAGGTAAGAAATTTCGGTAACTTAGGCGAAGTTTTTGTTTATTTTTGTGTTTTTGTTTCATTATTATTCCTTTTTTTTTCGTTGTTTTGTTTTGCATAAATTCATAAACGTCCAAGCAGTTTTGCAAGCAAATTTTTAAAATTCATAAAATAAATAACAGAAATATGCAAACTAGCTAAGATTTGATAAACAACTTAAAAAAGAAAAATCCAGGACACGCAGAGAAAAGCACGCGTGTGCAAAAAACAAAACAAAAGCAAACAAAAAAAAAAAAAAAAAAAAGAAACAAATAAAGGAGAAACATAAATAGAAACAAAAAGGAAGCTGAAGTTGAAATTCTAAATTGTGCCTTTGAGTGTTATTTCGCATAGTTGCCTCGCAAGCAAAACTAAGGAAACTAACGAAATTTTGCAACAATTCACCAAAAGCGTTCTTTATGGCTTGAAATTTAACGATGTGGTAAGATTGGGCACGTGAAGTGGTAATTAGTGCCAATGCAGACCAAGGCCACACAGACCAAACAAGTAATGCAAAAAAAAAAAAAAAATAAGAAGAAATAAACCCGAAAAAAAGTAAAGCAAAGAAAACCGAGCAAGTTTAACTTAAATATCAAGTGAAACTCATTTGAAATTCCAATCACAGTATGCGAAGAGTGTCGCTATCTTTCCATCTGTACTAGCGCACTTTGCGTTGGCTTTCAATACCGACATACAGCCAACATCCGCGCCCGCGCCCGCGCCCGCATTCGCACCCTAACCGTTCACCCGCACGCCGCACGCCGCACACACAAACCGGAAATTAATTCGCAGCATCCGACGTTAGATTTCAGACTTTGATTCGGTCACGTAAAATGGCAAACAATGATAAGCGTCGCGTAATGCTTTGCATTTAAAGTGAAAAGCAAATAAGAGAAAATAAAGGACAAAAACCAAAAAGGACAAAAACAAAAAACGAAGCAACACTCCCTCAAGTTGCAGCACAGCAAGATTAAAGCGCCACAACGAATGCAGTGCGATGCAGCTCTGCACTGACTGGAGCTGAACTGGCGTTGCAGCTGGCGAGTGAGCAACTGTAATTACCTTTAATAGCATTAGCAGCAGCTCAGCTGCACTAAGCTCAGCGCGCGCGCACACACACACACACATACATACAAAATACTCACACCCAAAAAACAAGCAAAGCAAAGTTAGCAGGAAAAAACGAGAAGGTGTGCGAAAGTGTGTGAATAGACAGTAGACTATGTGAGAGTGGGAGAGGTCTGAGGGCCGGGGCAGCTCAGATTCAGTTTCAGCAGTTTCAGTTTCAGCTTTCAAATGCAAATCCTGTGCAGAAACAAAGCAAGGTTTGCGCTTAGCCGCCTTAAGCTGGCGGCATATTAATTACGCGCAGCGTTCTGCTGTTGGACGAAGGAGCAGAGTAGAAAAGAGCGGGGCGTGGCTCTGTTAGTCGAGTCGGTCGTCGTGCTGCGCCGGGCCCTAACTGAATGCTTACAGATCCGAGTGGACTCGGATGCTCCACGCTTGCCTCGCCTACGTCTGTTGTGCGCGCACAAAAAACGTGACAAATTTAACACCTCATGAATTTCCAAATTAAGTGACTTACACCGAATGGCGAGTCGGCAGTGCGAGAGTGACGACTACTTGCCGCTCGCCGCTCGCCGCTTGCTGGGCTGTCCGGGGTAGGTCGGGGCAGGTTGGCAAGTCGGAGGCAAGTAGTTGACGTATACGCGAAGACAACACTTAAAATGTTATAAAAACAAAGGTTATGACTTGTTCGTTCGTTCGTTTGCACGGTCGCTTCGCTTGAAGGTTTGTTTGCGGGCAACGCCAAAGCAAAAGCAAAAGCAACAGCAAAGGCAACAGCAAAAGTTTTTGCATTATTTGCAACATTTTTGGCTTAGTAGCTTAAGCAGGCAATTGCCCGCGGTCGGTGGCAGGATGCGGCTTTGATGGCACTTTTTGATGGGCAGTGCGTTGGCAAGATTTAATTAAAAGACGCTTGGCCGACATTTAACATCAAAGCGAAAAGTTTTGCCACATTTTTTTCCCTTTTTTTTGTACTCACAAAACACAATACAAAAATAACAAACACAAATAAAAAAAAGATACGAAAAAAAATATACTGAAAAGAAAGGTTAAGCTTCATTAATAGCGTCAAATAGCTCAGAATTTGCTGAGTGCACAAAAAACCAAGTAAAAATGAGGCAAAACAACAAAAAATAAAAGGAAAAACAAAAATACTACAAAGGAAACATGGGGCAAAAGGTTCAGCGATCGCAAGCGTAAATTTGCCTAAAATTGTAGCTCGCATAAAAAAAAAAAAAAACAAAATAAAAAGAAAAACAAAAAACCTGGTGAATGGCCGCACAACACAAATGTCAGTCAGTCAGCCTGTCATCGGAGGAGGCAGCCAGGCTGTCTGGCAATTGGGCAATTCGGCAACTGCGGCTGCCGGCCAATGGGGTAGTGGGGCAGTGGGGCAGGCGGACTGCTGACATTTGCTTGGACATTCGTAGTTTTGCTGCGAATCTGTGTCGTGTTAATGAACGATTAGGCTCACACGGCTTTGAAAATGTCGTTTGCGTTGCCAGTTACCGGCTGCCGGATGCCTTATGCCGTATGACAATTGTCGAATGCCGTCTGTCGAATGCCGACTGCCGAGTGCCGTCTGCTGGCTGCCGCATACTCGTACCGTATGCAGTAGGGCGAGCATTGATGCCGTGCAGACATTTGACGCACATTTACTTAGTTAAAAGCTTTTGGGATTTTAGCTGCGTTTTAGGTGAGCAAATTGCGTTGCCAACTGGGGCCAGACTGGGCCAGACCGGAAAACGGAAGTCAAAAGCCGTTGTCGTCATCAGCGATAACAAATTAAATTTCAACACGCAAAGATTTCCTACAAATGACGAAATGGCTGCATGACACGGTTTGCGTGGGGGCAGGCCCGGGAATGTGCGTAGGGGCATGCGTGGGCTCATGCGTGGGGTGGAGGGGTGCGTGCGGCAGCTGTGAGTTGTTTGGAATGTGGTGTCGCTTATTGAGCATAAATGAAATACTTTGTTAGTTGCCATTGTCGCTCTTGTTGCTCTTCTTCTTGCTATTTTTGTTGTTGTTACTGTCATTGTTGTTGTTGTTGTTGTTTTTGTTGTTGTTTTTGTTTTAGCTGCTATTACTGTTGCCCAGTAGTGCTGCTATTGCTGCGACTGTAGTGACTCTTGCCTTCGTGCCGTCGTGCCGATGTGCTGCTGTTTGCTGCTCTGCTGTTTTGCTTGCTGCCAACTCAAGCGATTAAGTCTGCACGTAACAGCCAACAAAAGAATCAGCAAAAAAATATATATGAAGCAGAGAAAAAGTAAGAAAACAAAAATAATTCCAACAGCAACAAAAAAAAAAAAGAGAATATGTTGCATGAATATTTGCGTTTGGCATTCATGTGAGTTTAATGCGTGTGCGAGCGATTGTTCGCGTGTGGGTGCCTCTGAATGCTCGTGGATGTGGGTGCGAGTGCGGGTGAGGGGTTTATATGGTATATGGGAAAAACGCTGGAAATTGGATTTCACCTTATGTAAATTTATGCGCTCAGATTGAGTGACATTAATGGATGCGAATGCTGATGACGACTATGTGACGTTGCCTTCGAATTAGAAGCGGAAGCATTAAAGGCGTGGCACAGGCGCACTGCTGATGAATGAATAAAATTGGTCATGAGCCGCCGCCACAGCCCCGGCTGATGTAAGGTAAACTCTTGTACTCGTATAGCATATACGATGTTCCGGTGTCGTTGGTATTTAAATAAAATCCGCTGATTAAGCTATTCAGGCGATGTCAATCCAATCCAATCCAATCCAATCGAATCCAATCGAATCCCATCCAATCGAATCTAAAGCGACTCAACTCAAATCGAATTGAATCAAGTCAAATCGAATCGAATCGTTTCGTTTCGTTTCGAATCTTTTGTAACGTATGCATATGCGTATTCCTATTCGAATTCGTATTCGCACACTTCTCAACTGATTAGACGAGCGGTTTGACCTGATTTTCCATCGCTTGAGTTGGAATCGCTTGTGCTTCTTTAATGCGTGCTGCAATGCGGCAACGGCAGCAGCTTCTTATAAGCTTAGAGCTAAGCTAAGCTAATCGCTTACACCCGCCTACTCCCGCTTTCTCGATGCGCACTCGAGGTTTACTCGAGATTTGAAGCGCTTTGCCTTTGCAAGCAATTTGTTTGCAGAATTTAATAAATGGCCCACAAAGGACACAAAGAACGTGCGGCTTAATTACAGCTCAACGGCAGTGAGCATTGCTGAGTTGGGTTGGCTACTGGCCGCCTTGCCAGCCTTCGAATGTTTTGCTTTGCTACTGTTGAAGTTGTTGTTGTTGTTGTTTAGGTTTCTATTTGGTTTTATCGCATTTTGTGTTTTTTGTTCTCTTCTGTGCATCTTTGTATTTCGTTTATTACAAAGATTTTGGCATGCAGCATGTGGCGCTAGCTGAGTCTTTGACTTTTAGAGCACTTTGTTGCATATTGAAATTGTTTCATTGTTGCAAGCAGAAATTTGAAATTCGCATCATATTTTTATTGTTTTGAGCATGCAGTTCAGATGAACTCGTGCTCGTTCTAATCCTAATCTGATGATATTTTCAACGAAAAGAATTTAAATTGAAATTGAGCGATTTGCTTGACCAGCCAATGGGTTCATGTTTGTATTAATATTTTCATTTCTCAATCACTGATTTTTTTTTAATAATCTTGCATTTATTTAATCAATCAATCATTGACTTAAATACATTCATTGGTTCATTCGTCAATCAGCTTTTGAGTCATACAATTTTGAGTGGAGTTCGTGGATGACACTACCTACCGATCGCCGGAATTGGCTGTGCTAGAGAGTTTGCGCCCGTAGGGTTTTCCATTCATTGTGCAACCCTGATAAAGTTTATTTGAAAATCTTTCGATTAAGTATGCTTACCAGCAATGATTTCACAATCAAGCGATAACATTCAATCAATAAGCAACGTTTTCAAACAAGCAAGCGAGAAATCAATCAAGCCACAAATGTTTCATTCAATCAGAGTATATTTCAATTTAAATAATAATCCAAATGCTTCATCAATCTTAGGTGCAATTGGCCAAACTGTGTATGAATCAATTTATTAAATATTCTAAGGGATTCAATCATTTCATTCATAACATTTCATACTTTATCAATTAAGCATCACAATGCCTACAAAGGTACCCAGGTCTTTTGGTCTACTCAGTGCTCATAGGCAACCTGTCTGATTAAGGATGTAAAGTAAGTCATGGGGGCCACCATTTATGCTTCTGACTGTATCCAGATGCATGTGATAAACGCTAGGCAATATTTTTATTTTTCTTTTGAACTTATCAGCAAAATTTTATATAAGCAATGAACCCTTTGTCATTAATAAATGAATGAATTATGCAATCGATACATAAATCAACAGATAAGGTGCGAAATTAGTCAATCAATCTTGCTCCCACTAAAGCAATCAATTTAAAGGGACACAAAAAGCAAATCAAATACTCAGCAGTTTGCTTGTGTGTGGAACGAGTTCAGTTTAGCAATAAATCAGTTAATCAATCATTTGATGATTTATTCAATCATTGTGTTCAGCATTCAAACAATCGAAAGTTTACTTAAATAATTAAAAATGTAATAATTACCTCCATCTGTGAGCCCTTCTTGCCCATGGAGCCTCCGCCGGTGTGGCCGCCACTTTGTGCGGCGTTCATGATGGACGCTCAC